>JAVSCE010002416.1:0-52166 GCA_032199065.1 Smutsia gigantea
ATTCCTGGGTCAAATGGTATTTCTATTTTGAGTTTTTTGAGGAACTCCATACTGCTTTCCACAATGGTTGAACTAATTTGCAGTCCCACCAGCAGTGTAGGAGGGTTCCCTTTTCTCCACATCTCGCCAACATTTGTTGTTGTTTGTGTTTTGGATGTTGGCCATCCTCACTGGTGTGAGGTGATATCTCATTGTGGTTTTAATCTGCACTTCTCTGATGATTAGCGATGTGGAGCATCTTTTCATGTGCCTGTTGGCCATCTGAATTTCTTCTTTAGAGAAGTGTCTATTCATGTCCTCTGCCCATTTCTTAATTGGATTATTTGCCTTCTGTTTGTTAAGGTACATGAGTTCTTTATATATTTTGGATGTCAACCCTTTATCAGATACGTTTTTTATGAATATATTCTCCCATACTGTAGGATGTCTTTTTGTTCTACTGATGGTGTCCCTTGCTGTACAGAAGCTTTTCAGCTTGATATAGTCCCACTTGTTCATTTTTGCTTTTGTTTCCCTTGCCCGGGAGATATGTTCATGAAGAAGTTGCTCATGTTTATGTCCAAGAGATTTTTGCCTATGTTTTTTTCTAAGAGTTTTATGGTTTCATGACTTACATTCAAATCTTTGATCCACCTTGAGTTTACCTTTGTGTATGGGGCTAGACAGTAGTCCAGTTTCATTCTCTTACATGTAGTTGTCCAGTTTTTCCAACACCAGCTGCTGAAGAGGCTGTCATCTCCCCAATGTATATCCAAGGCTCCCTTATCAAATATTAATTGACTGTATGTGTTTGGGTTGATGTTTGGATTTTCTATTCTATTCCACTGATCTGTGTGTCTGTTTTTGTGCCAATACCAAATTGTCTTGATTACTGTGGCTTTGTAGTAGAGCTTGAAGTCAGGGAGTGTAATTCCCCCTGTTTTATTCCTCCTTCTCAGGATTGCTTTGGCTATTCGGGGTCTTTTGTGGTTCCATATGAATTTTAGAATTATTTGTTCCAGTTCATTGAAGAAAGCTGCTGGTAGTTTGATAGGGATTGCATTGAATCTGTAGATTGCTTTAGGTAGTATAGCCATTTTGACAATATTGATTCTTCCTAGCCAAGAGCATGGGATGTTTTTCCATTTGTTAGTGTCCTCTTTAATTTCTCTTAGGAGTGTTTTGTAGTTTTCAGAGTACAGGTCTTTCACTTCCTTCGTTAGGTTTATTCCTAGGTATTTTATTCTTTTTGATGCAATTGTGAATGGAATTGTTTTTCTGATTTCTCTTTCTGTTAGTTCATCATTAGTGTATAGGAAAGCAACAGATTTCTGTGTGTTAATTTTGTATCCTGCAACTTTGCTGAATTCAGATATTAGTTCTAGTAGTTTTGGAGTGGAGTCTTTAGGGTTTTTTATGTACAATATCATGTCATCTGCAAATAGTGACAATTTGACTTCTTCTTTACCAATCTGGATGCCTTGTATGTCTTTGTTTTGTCTGATTGCTGTGGCTAGGACCTCCAGTACTATGTTGAATAACAGTGGAGAGAGTGGGCATCCTTGTCTTGTTCCAGATCTTAGATGAAAAGCTTTCAGCGTGCCGCCGTTAAGTATGATGTTAGCTGTGGGTTTGTCATATATAGCCTTTATGATGTTGAGGTACTTGCCGTCTATACCCATTTTGTTGAGAGTTTTAATCAGGAATGGATGCTGAATTTTGTCAAATGCTTTTTCAGCATCTATGGAGATGATCATGTGGTTTTTGTTCTTCTTTTTGTTGATGTGGTGGATGATGTTGATGGATTTTCGAATGTTGTACCATCCTTGCATCCCTGGGATGAATCCCACTTGATCATGGTGTATGATCCTCTTGATGTATTTTTGAATTCGATTTGCTAATATTTTGTTGAGTATTTTTGCATCTACGTTCATCAGGGATATTGGTCTGTAATTTTCTTTTTTGGTGAGGTCTTTGCCTGGTTTTGGTATTAGAGTGATGCTGGCTTCATAGAATGAGTTTGGAAGTATTCCCTCCTCTTCTATTTTTTGGAAAACTTTAAGGAGAATGGGTGTTATTTCTTCTCTATATGTCTGGTAGAATTCAGAGGTGAATCCATCAGGCCCAGGGGTTTTGTTCTTGGGTAGTTTTTTGATTACCAATTCAGTTTTGTTGCTGGTGATTGGTCAGTTTAGTTTTTCTGTTTCTTGCTTGGTGAATCCTGGAAGGTTGTATTTTTCTAAGAAGTTGTCCATTTCTTCTATGTTTTCCAGCTTGTTAGCATATAGATTCTCATAATATTCTCTTAACAAGTCTTTGTATTTCTGTGGGGTCTGTCATGATTTTTCCTTTCTCGTTTCTGATTCTGTTTATGTGTGTAGATTCTCTTTTTCTCTTAATGAGTCTGGCTAAGGGTTTATCTATTTTGTTTATTTTTTCAAAGAACCAGCTTTTGGTTTTATTGATTTTTTCTCTTGTTTTATTCTTCTCAATTTTATTTATTTCTTCTCTGATCTTTATTATGTCCCTCCTTCTAGTGACTTTGGGCCTCATTTGTTCTTCTTTTTCCAATTTCAGTAATTGTGTCTTTAGACTATTCGTTTAGGAATGTTCTTCCTTCTTTAAATAGGCGTGGGTTGCAATATACTTTCCTCTTAGAACTGCCTTTGCTGCGTTCCACAGAAGTTGTGGCTTTGTGTTGTTGTTGTCATTAGGTTCCATATATTCTTTGATTTCTGTTTTTGAATTTACTGAGGTTCTTTTTGTGGCCTAGTATGTGGTCTATTCTGGAAAATGTTCCATGTGCACTTGAGAAGAATGTGTACCCTGCTGCTTTTGGGTGCAGGGTTCTGTAGATGTCTTTTACGTCCATCTGTTCTAGTGTGTTGTTTAGTTCCTCCTTGTCTTTACTTGTTCTCTGTCTGGTTGATCTGTCCTTTGGAGTGAGTGGTATGTTAAAGTCTCCTAAAATGAATGCATTGCTGTCTATTTCCTCCTTTAATTCTGTTAGTATTTGTTTCACATATGCTGGTGCTCCTGTGTTGGGTGCATATGTATTTATAATGGTTATATCTTCTTGTTGGACTGACCCCTTTATCATTATGTAATGTCCTTCTTTATCTCTTGCTACTTTCTTCATTTTGAAGTCTATTTTGTCTGATACAATACTGCAACACCTGCTTTTTTCTCTTTGTTGTTTGCATGAAATATCTTTTTCCATCCCTTCACTTTTAGTCTGTGTATATCTTTGGATTTGAGGTGAGTTTCTTGTAGGCAGCATATAGATGGGTGTTGCTTTTTTATCCATTCTGTTACTCTGTGTCTTTCGATTGGTGCAATCAGTCCATTTACATGTAGGGTGATTATCAATAGATATGTACTTATTGCCATTGCTGGCTTTACATTCATGGTTACGAAAGGTTCAAGGGTTGCTTCTTTACTATCTAACAATCTAACTTAACTTTCTTGTTAAGTTATGGTAAACACCGACTGATGTTTCTTTATTTCTCTCCTTTCTTATTCTTCCTCCTCCATTCTTTATATACTAGGTGTTTTATACTTTGCCTTTAGTTAGTATTTGGATGGTCTGCTTTCTTTGCTATGATTTTATTTTCTCTGGTGACATCTTTTTTAGCCTTAGGAGTGCTTCCATCTAGAGCCGTCCATTTAAGATATCCTGCAGTGGTGGTTTATGAGAGGCAAATTCTCTCAATTTTCGTTTGTCTGGAAATTGTTTAATCCCTCCATCATATTTAAATGATAATTGTGCTGGATACAATATTCTTGGTTCGAGGCTCTTCTGTTTCATTACGTTAAATATATCATGCCATTCTCTTCTGGCCTGTAAGGTTTCTGTTGAGAAGTCTGAAGATAGTCTGATGGGTTTTCCTTTGTAGGTGATCTTTTTTCTCTCTCTAGCTGCCTTTAATACTCTGTCTTTATATTTGATCTTTGCCATTTTAATTTTTATGTGTCTTGGTGTTGTCTTCCTTGGGTCCCTTGTGTTGGGAGATCTGTGGGATTCCGTGGACTGCGAGACTATTTCCTTTCCCAGCATGGGGAAGTTTACAGCAATTACTTCTTCAAAGGCGGTTTCTATCCCTTTTTCACTCTCTTTTTCCTCTGGTACTCTTATAATGCGAATATTGTTCCGTTTGGAGTGTCACACAGTTCTCTTAATATTCTTTCATTCCTAGAGATCCTTTTATCTCTCTCTGCCTCAGGTTCTCTGTATTCCTGTTCTCTGATTTCTATCCATTAACAGTCTCTTGCATCTCATCCAGTCTGCTGTTAAGCCCATCGATCGCTTGTCTGATTTCTGCATTGTCTTTCCTCACTTCCCTCAGTTCCTCCCTCGCTCTTGCACGTTTCTCTGTAGATCCATCAGCATGGTTATGACTTTTATTCTGAATTCTTTTTCAGGAAGACTGTGCATTTCCATCCCTTCAGGTTCCGTCTCAGGTGTTGTCTGGGTCTGGGTGATCTTTGTCTGTATCATATTCCTCTGTCTTTTCATGGCGATAGAAGTTGTCGCTGGTAGTCCACGTCAGCTGGGCTCTTTAAGACTTTAAAAAGAAAAAAAAAGAAAGAAGAATAAACAAAACAACAGAAAAACGCCCACCAGGAGTAGATTTTGTTTGGATGCTGTAGGTGGCGCTGTTACTCCACTATTTCACAGCCGTGGCCGCGCCACTCCACAGGGCCCTTTATAGCTCCACTTCGCGAGGTGCTGAGTCCTCTCAGGTGCAGATGCAGGCTGTGTGCTGCCCTGTATCTTCTGGTCTCTTTTTTAGGAGTAGTTGTTCTTGTATTTTCATGAATACATATGGTTTTGGGAGGAGATTTCCACCACCCTGCTCTTGCCACCATCTTCCCTGAAGTCCCCAGGGGTTTTCTTTTGATTGCGTTGTAGGAGTCTGTGGTATTGTGATTTATAATAGGAAATATATATTTGGTCTTCATCACCTTTTCTTGCCCAGAACTCTTAAAACCCTTGGAACTTCCTGAAAGGTAAAACAGCAGGAAAATCTATGCTTATCGTATTTGGTCTCTTGTCCTCAGTTGTGAAAATTGTTTCAGTCATAAAGGTGAAATGGCTGTTCTTACTCATAACAAGACTCTCTCAAACACGCCTGCTTGTTAATGAGGTGAGTTTTTGGAAATCGCCTAAGGATGCGGGGCTGGTTGCCAGGTGAGCCAGCCCTGTGATTAGAGGGAACTTTTGGTTTCACCCCCGGACTTCCTGGAAGGAGGGAGGCTGGACGTTGAGTCTAGTCAACAATGGTCAGTGATTTAATCAGAAATGCGTACATAAAATCCCCAAAGGACAGCATGTGAAGAGATTGTGGGTTGATAACGTGATGATTTGGGGAGCAGGGTGTGCTGGGAACGGTCACGCATGCTGCACACTCTTTGCCCCTCTCGTGACTTGCATCTCTTAGGTCTGGCCATTCTTGAGATACATCGTTTCCTAAGTAACTGGTAATGTAGTAAGTAAAATATTTCTCTTAATTCTAAAAAAATCATTGAATCTTAGGAGGGGGGTTTATTGGAATGTCTAATGAGTAGGTATTTGGTCAGAAATCCAGGAGTGACAGCTTAGACGTGACTGGCATTTGGAGGTGGCTCAGGCACGGGCATTCTTTTAAGACTAAGACCTTATCCTGCGGCATCTGAAACTATCTCCAGGTAGTGTCAGAATTCAGATGAATCATCAGGATTTCGTTGAATGGTAGGATCCCCAGGTGGTGTCAGAGCATTACTTCTTGGTGTGGGAACCTCCCCCACCCATCTTGGATAGACCATTTTAGAGTTCTTTATGTATTCTCAACATTAACCTATAGAGGATTTACAAATGCTTTCTCCCATCCCGTAGATTGCTGTTCACTGTATTGATTGTGTCCTCTGATGGGCAATAATTTCTCATTTTGTTGTAGTTTAATTTTGGTTTAACTTTTGTTGGCTGTGTTTTGGGTGTTATATCTGACAAATCATTTTTGAGTCTAATGTCATGAAGTTTTCCCATTTTCTTCTACAAAATTTATGTTTGTGTGTCTTACGTCTAGGTATTTGATCCATTCGAGTTAATTTTTGTATATAGTATGAGGTAATAGTCTAACTTCTTGTGCCTGGTGATATACTGTCTTCTCAACATCTTTTGTAGAGTAGACTCTTGAGTGGCCTTCACATCCTTGTGGAACATCATTTCACCCATACAAGTGTGTTTATTTCTGGTGAGTCTGTTGTGGTCCACTGGTCTCTATAGCTGGTCTTGATGCTAGTAGCAGGTTGTTTTGATTACTCTAGCTTTTTAATAAGTTTGGAAAGAAGGAAGTATGAGACCTCCAACTTTGTTCTTTTCAAGCTTGTTTTTTCTGTGCGGTGTTCTTTGCAATTCCATATGAATCTTGATGAATGTATTTCTTCAAAAGATGCTCTTGGGATTTTGTAGAAGTTGCCTTGAGTCTGTCATTTGCTTTAGGTAACATAACATCTTAGCTATATTAAGTCTTCCGTCCATGAACTTGGAATATCTTTGTTTATTTGTGTCTTCTCTATTTGCTTTCAGTCATTTCCAGTTTACAGTGTACAACTCTTCCCTTCCTAGGCCCACCTTATGCCAAAGTATTTATCCTTGTTAATAATATTGCAAATTGAATTATTTCTCAGTTTCTTTTTGTAGTGTTCATCATTAATGTATAGACAGAATTGATTTTTCCATGTTCATTTTATATCTTGAGCTTTTTTGAATTCATTCATTAGTTCTAGCAGGTTTAGGAGTTTTTCTTTTGTCAAAATCAGGGTTTTCTATATACAAGCATTTCGGCTGTGAACAGAGATAATTTGCTTCTCCTCTTTCTACTTGGATACCTTTTGTTCCTTTTTCTTGACTGTTGTAAGACATCTAATACTATGTTTTCTAGAAATAGAGCAGGCATCCTTATCTTATTCCCATTGTTAGTGAAAAGTTTTCAGTCTGTCACCCTTTAGTATGATGTTAGCTGTGAACTCCTCATGTATGGCTTTTATCATGCTGATATATTTTTTTCTGTTCTTAGTTGTTTTTATTGTGGATGAATATCTGTTGACTTTTTCATGAATTGAAATGATCATGTGGGTTTTCTCCTCATTTTGTTAGTATGGAGTATTATATGGGATGATTTTCATATGCTGAACCATCTTTGCCTGTCAGGAATATATGCCTTCTGGTCATCGTGTATAATCCTTTCTATGTGCAATTGAATATGGTTTACAGTTGTTTTGTTGTTGATTTTTGCATCATTCATCAGACATACAATGTGAACTTTTTTTGTAGTGTTTTTGTCTGCCTTTGGTAATAGAGACCTTCTGGCTTCATAGAGTGAGTTTGCATGTGTTCCTTCCTCTTCACTGTTCTTGTGTGACTTTGAGGAAGATTGGTGGTAACTTGGGCAGAATTCTACAGTGAAACTGTCTGGATGTTCTTTCTTGAATGTTTCTTTATTAGTGATTCAATATCCTTACAATACCTATAGGCCTGTTTAGATGTTTTACATCTTCATGATTCAGTCCAAAGAGGTTCTATCATTCCAGGAATTTATCCATTTCTCCTAGGTTCTCCATTTTTTAGGTATAGAATTATTCACAGGATTCTCTTACAGTCCTTCCCATTATAAGATTATAATCAGTTGAGTATAATTCAATTGTAAAGTCACCACTTTCCTTTCTGATTTTAGTTATTTGAGTCTTCTGTCTGCATTTTCATATAATCTTGCTATGGGTTTCCCAATTTTATCAGTCTTTCCAAGGTACCAATGATTTATTTCCTATTAATTTTGAACTTTCATTTTTTTTCCCATTGCTTTGGGGGTAGGCATTTGAGTGCTGCAGCTTTTTAACTGGTTTCTAAGTGTATTCCCCAAGAATATTTTGTTTGTATATTGTTGTTCATTTGGAGTCTCCATGGAGTAATGAGTTGTGGTATTTACTGGTCTGCTTTCTTGATGACCATGTGTTTTTTACTGCAGACATTGTGTTAAGAGATTGAGGGATATGAGTTTAAGAATTTAGAGAAGCCCAGCAAAAGCGACCCTGTTATTTTTAACAACATGGCAAGGGATCAACCCCTAAATAGTTTACATACAAAAGTTAATTGTAAAAAGCTATTTTGTATAATTGGTTTAGTAAGATCCTTTTCCTTTTCAACTCATGAGAGTATATCCTTAAAATGCTCAAACGCTGTCAAAAACATCCTCCTATCTTTGTTTCCCCAAAGAAACTCTGCCCATCAAGCCAGGAGATGATCATTCAGAACCCAGCGTCTCCCAACTTTGTTGTACTGGTGATAAGATTTTATTGTATCTGCATGTGAGTATACAGAATAAACTCATCCATCACAGCTCAATGGGCATTTCCTGGTCTTTCCTGTTGAGCCATGCTGAAGACATTGCCCATATCTCCTTGGATATCTACATTTTCTCTTGAATGCAATCCTGGAATTGTAGCTCATGGGATATTCAACTTGATGAATTTCATAGCAGATGTTGTAATAGACATAACCTTTCTCCATATAACATCACATTCTTTGCCTCTTTAACTCTATTCCATTTTTATTCCAGGCCCATAATATTATTTCCAAAGTTAAAAATGGCATACTCTTCCACTAGTTGCTAAAACAGTTCTTTTTTACCAAGGTTGGTATTTGAGTTGACCTTGTACAATTACTTTCCCACAGATGTGCAAGCAGGAGCTCTGTTCCCACATGACCCTTGGCCTTGGCCTCCACTCATGCTGTTTACCTGTGGTGACCCTTCCTCACATGGAACCTTGATCTGGGTGCAATACACTGTTCTTTCCTAGCATATTGTTTGTACTCCTGAGTTCCCAGTTTCTACAGCACTGTTCTCCCTTTGTTCCCCACAGTGCACAAAACATACTCTAAAAAAATACCTCTTTTCACGCACTGAACAACTTTTTCAGGATATTACCTAATTGGTATGCACAAGAGTTGATGGCTCAGAAACCATTTCTAGGAGGGACAGTTGAGCAGTACTATTATTGACACAGCTCAACTCTTGTATCTCCTCCCTTCAAGTGTTTCTAAACTTTTAATATTTGTTGTAACATTCTGTAGTCCATACTGCCTGGGTGGGCAGTCATTATTAAGAACATTTGTGAGTCGGTATGTCCAGGATCAAACCCCATTTCCCTCATAATAATATGTTTACTGTCAGGTGGTATGCCCTTTGAGGTCAGGGTGTAAAAAAAATCCTTTCTTTGAGAGCTAAGATGTTTGCACAACATGAGTATTTCTATCATAGGGTGTTTGAATCTAGGTTGTCCTCTAACATTAATTGGAAATATAGGTGATCACTGTTCAGTGAAGCAGTGTATTCTTCTAGTGTTCCCCCAGATTTGAAGATCCTGGTTGGGAAGTTTCAGCAGCTGTTTGGTATATTACTTTTGGTGTAATTATGCTTTCAGCCTGAAACACTTATTTACAGAGTAATAGTATACCTGTGGTCCTTTATATCTTATAGATGCTTGTTCTTCACATGTGAACAAGAAGTTCCAACCAAAGGAGGATGATAATACAGGAATATTCCAGACAGTGATGTTGGGGAGACATGTAAGCCATGAAGTCCAAGATTTGCACTTTAGGGAAATCGAGGAAAATCCTCATGACATTGAGTGTCACTGGAAAGGTGATGAAAGAAAGTACAAAAGAATGCCTATAAACCATAAAAATCATCTCACTGTTAGAAAACATCAACATAATGGAAGGGATGCAGAAAACAAGCCTATTGAAAATTGGCTAGGAGTCAGCTGTCAGGAAGAAGTGTCTATGTTTCAAACTGAAGTGGAAAATCATGACTGTAATGAAGTTAAGAAGTCTCTCAGTTCTTCATTTTCACCACTTCTAAGAATTCCTTCTAGTGTCAAAACCAACAATTCTAAAAAATATCAGAAGGATTTTACACATTCTTCAATAGACACTCAAGAGCAGAAAGCACACAGGGGAAAACCTTACAAATGTCTAGACTATGGCAAAACCTTTAATCAGGTCTCACACCTGACTAGACATAAGATAATCCATACTGAAGAAAAACCATATAAATGTGACATATGTGCAGAAGTCTTCCATAAAAATTCATTCTTTGAAAATCATTGGAGAACTCACACTGAGAAGAAACCATACAAATGTCATGAGAGTGCCGGGGCCTTTAGTTTAAGGCTGAGTTTAAACTCCCATGAGGCAGACCACACTGGCAAGAAACTTTTCAAGTGCAAAGAGTGTGGCAAAGCCTTCTGTCAAAATGCAAAACTTAAAAATCACAGTAGAATCCATACTGGAGAGAAACCTTTCAAATGTAAGGAGTGTGGCAAAGCCTTTACCCGGGCCTCAAACCTCACTTCACATCAGAAAATCCATACTAGAGAGAAACCATATAAATGTGACATATGTGCAAAAGTCTTCAGTAAAAATTCATACCTGGAAAATCACCAGAGAACTCATATTGGAGAGAAACCATACAAATGTAAGGAGTGTGGCAGAGCCTTTAGTTTGAGTTCAAACCTAACTAAGCATCTGGTAATCCATACTGGAGAGAGACCTTACAGATGTATTGAGTGTGGCAAAGCCTTCAGTCAAGACTCACAACTGAAAAAGCACAGGAAGATCCATACTGAAGAGAAACCTATCAAATGTAAGGAGTGTGGCAAAGCCTTTTCTCGCCCCTCAAGCCTCAGCAACCATCAGTCAGTCCACAGTAGAGAGAGACCTTACAAATGTAGTGAGTGTGGCAGAGCCTTTAGGATGAGATCAGCTCTAACTAAGCATCAGGTAATACACACTGGAGACAGACCATACAAATGTAGTGAGTGTGGCAGAGCCTTTAGGTGGAGATCAACCCTAACTAAGCATCAGGTCATCCATACTGGAGACAGACTGTACAAATGTAATGAGTGTGGCAAAGTTTTTTGTGATAACTCAAAACTTAATTGTCACATGAGAATCCATACTGGAGAGAAACCTTTCAAATGCAATGAGTGTGGCAAAGTTTTCCGTGAAAACTCAAAACTTAATTTTCACAGGAGAGTCCATACTGGAGAGAAACCTTTCAAATGCAGTGAGTGTGGCAAAGTTTTCCGTCAGTACTCACAACTTTATTATCACAGGAAGATTCATATTGGAGAGAAACCTTTCAAATGCAATGAGTGTGGCAAAGTTTTCCGTGAAAACTCAAAACTTAATTTTCACAGGAGAGTCCATACTGGAGAGAAACCTTTCAAATGCAGTGAGTGTGGCAAAGTTTTCCGTCGATACTCACAACTTTATTATCACAGGAATATCCATACTGGAGAGAAATCATTCAAATGTAATGAGTGTGGCAAAGTTTTCCGTCAAAATTCAAGACTTAAATGCCACATGAGAATCCATACTGGGGAGAAACCTTTCAAATGTAATGAGTGTGGCAGAGTTTTCTGTCAAAATTCAAAACTTAAATGCCACATGAGAATCCATACTGGGGAGAAACCTTTCAAATGTAATGAGTGTGACAAAGTCTTCACTCAGAAGTCACAACTCAAAAACCACAGTAGAATCCATAATGAAGAGAGACCTTACAAATGTAATGAATGTGGCAAAGCCTTTAGGTGGAGATCAATCCTAACTAATCATCAGGTAATCCATACTGGAGAGAGACCATACAAATGTAATGAGTGTGACAGAGCCTTTAGGCGTAGATCAATCCTAACTATGCATCAGTTAATTCATACAGGAGAGAGACCTTACAAATGTAATGTGTGTGGCAAAGCCTTTAGCTGGAGATCAATCCTAACTATGCATCAGTTAATTCATACAGGAGAGAGACCTTACAAATGTAATGAGTGTGGCAGAGCCTTTAGGCATAGATCCACCTTAATTAAACATCAAGTAATCCATACTGGATATAGACCTTACAAATGCAATGAGTGTGGCAAAGTCTTCAGTCAAAACTCAAAACTTAAAATTCACATGAGAATCCATTCTGGAGAGAAGCCTTTCAAATGTAATGAGTGTGGTAAAGCCTTTGCTCAAGGGTCATACCTTATCAATCATCAGAAAATCCATAACGTAGAGAGACTTACAAACGTAATGAGTGTAGCAGAGCCTTTAGGTGTAGATCAACCTTGGATAACCATCAAGTAACCCATACTGGAGAGAGACCTTACAAATGCAATAACTAGTAAAGTCTTCAGTGGGAACTCAAAAGTCAAAGGAGAATCTATTCTGTACAGAAACCTCTCAAATGTAACGAGTGGGTAAAGCATTTACTCAAGGCTCACTCCTTACTGATTATCAGAAAATCCATAATGGAGAGACTTACAAATGTAATGATCATGGCAGAGCCCTTAGTTTCAGATCAACCCTAACGAAGCATCTCGTAATCCATACTGTAGAGACACCTAAGAAACGTAATGAGTGTAGCAGAACCTTTATGTTGAAATCAACCCTAACTAATCAGGTAAACCATACTGCAGAGAAACCTTCCAAATGTAATGATTGTCATGAAGTCTTCAGTCAGAGATAATACCTTGCATATTACAGGAGAATTTGCACCAGAGAGAAGCCTTACAAGTAACAGCATAGGAATGCCTTCACTCAAGGCTCAAACCTCACTTCACATCAGACAATCCATTCTAGAGAGAACCTTACAAAAGCCACTGAAGTTGACAGGGCTTCTAGTATTGCCTTAAACTCAGGCTTCACCAAACAGTTATTATTTAAAATCCAATTAATGTGAGAAAGTTGTTTGTGCTCACTCTTCTCTAGAAGAAAGAATCTTTGTCCTGGTGCTCACCTCTGGAGCAGGACTCCTGCACTTCCTCCTCGAGTGTGCAATTTGCTTTATTAAAATAACTTTGATTTTACCTGCTCCACCTGGCTGGTTAATTCTCTGTCAGAGTCATGAACCCTCTTGTAGGGTTGAGGTGTCACCTAGAGTGCAGGGAGATAGATCCACCAAAACTGATTGCCCAAGAACATTTTGGTGACTGTGAAGGGATTCCAAACACGGTACTTAACTAATAGTGGTTTCTCACAATAATCAAGTACGTGCTGTCTGTACTCTGGACAAAGGTCAGACTTCTGGAACATGTCAACTCTGCTGGCCAAAGAATGTTGGGATGCCACATGGTCATGTAGACAAGCCTATCCTAAGGACAAATATTCAAATATGTTAAGCAGCGTATACACTGTGCTATATATCAACCCATATTTAAAAGACCCTATCAAAAAAACCTAAACCCTAAAATCTTTAAATGCACCTTTATTCTCTCAGGTTTCCTGCATGCCTGAGTGTGTACTTTGCCTTTAAACAAAATCTTGCTGCTTTGCTTTAAAAAAAGAAATGTATGTTCTGGAGAGAGACCATAGAAATGTAATGCATGTCATGAGGACTTTTATCTAGTGCTCAAACTTTGAGGCACATCCTCAACCAACACCTTACACATGCATTGAGTGAGGCAAAAGCATTTCTTTGAATTCAAGAATTTCATTGACAGAGAAACTATAAATTTATGTGCCAGAGGCTTTAGACAGTAGAGGGCATAGTGTACAACTTGAGAGAAACCACGGAAAACTGCATGCTAAAGCTTTTACACAAAGATCAAAACGGGATCACCAGAGGATTCACACTAGAGCAAACCTTGCAAACGTTACGGATGGTATGAGGCTTTTCCTCAAGTGTCCACAACTTTGGAGAAATGAGACAACTTGTGAAGGACAGAAACTATACAAACACACTGATCATGGAGGTACCTTTAAAAGATAGTCAAAAAGGGTTCACCAAAGAATACTGGGGAGAATACTTGCAAATAGAGTGAATATGGTGAATTTTTTTTTTGACCAGCTTTCGAAATAGACCACACATCAGAGAATCCATAATAGGAATAACTGTATTTCACTCTTCAAGACTAACCGGAGGTGGTCCATTCTGCAGGATAATTGTAAGTCAAAGTGTTAGTGTTAGGAGTCATAACATGGTGTCTGTCACAGGAACAAGGGCATATGTGCCAATGGTCCATTATCTTTATAAAATATTATTTGAGTTCTTGAAAAGGCTACATTGCTAACGACATTCAACCTGAAGTTTGAAGTGTGTTGATGTTGGGCCTTCCTTGAAGGCCTTTCCTATTAATCGCTGGGAAGGAATCATAAGATGAAAGGTTCTACTTAATTAGATATGGTTCATTCATGTCTATGTTCCCTGGAAAATTAGGACACTGAATTTACAAATTCCTTATATGAATTTGCTTGGGGTGATAGAATAATGTAAAACTATGCATTGCTATGCTTATTATGTCAGTAAACACTTTTCTAGACTAGCCATGTAAGAAAGGGTTATAGCAAAGAATGCTATACAAGCGGACCTTGAACAGAGCAGGCCAGGACATTAAGGACAGGGCTTGAACTGGATGGAGAGTGATAGGTTAGTAGAGAGTGATTATGTGGTAGAAATAATGCAGGGGAAATGGTCACTTTTCCTGTTCTGTCAAGTGATAAGTGAAAACTTAGGTCTTTTTTCCAGCAGAGCAGTTACTCAAGAGTATAGTTTATAGAACTAGGGTAGTGTGTGCATGTGTGTGATTCACATTTAACTGCTGGCATTACATTGGTACTGTTTTTATTCTCGTACTGTAGGGGTCCTGTTTTTGTTTATAAAATTTTAAACATCTTTTATAACCCTGAATGAATCATGTTCCTTCTACGAACTCAGCTTTATCCAACTCTGTAGAGTAGTTCTCCCCAGAAACTGACAATGCACTTATAGCTTCAAGGAATCTGTCAATTCATTTTCCATGATGGAATCAAAGAACATATAATTTAGGGATTATATACTTAAAATTTTCACTTGAGTTGCTGTCTTCACACTCTGCTCCAGGCCAGGGTATTTATGGCTATACTGAGAATACCAAAGCAGGTTGATTTCACACTGAACCCCTAAAACCTGCCCCTCATTCATAAATATGCACTGTAGAGTTACATTTCTTCATGCAGTTTTTTTTTGTGCCTAAATAAAATTTGTCATATGTACCTTGGCTTATGTGAAATTAAAATAGGAATACAGTAACCATATCTAAAAACTTGGAAATAAAATTCAGAAGTAAGGATAAACGTAATAGTCTGTTTTTGTGTTGGGAACACTCCTTGAAATAATTCAGGACAATGTGCAGTTGGATTTTCTGTTCGTTTGGTAGATAAACTGGGAGTTTCAAGTATTCAAGGACCTACACACATTTTGTTACCTTGCGCTTGTGACCATCCGCCGGAACTGCACGGGACCCCATCCGTAGTTTCATTTGGTTGTCAACACTCATGATGCCAGAAAATAAAATGGTAGGAGAATACTTGTTACATTATAAAAAGGTTTCTAGGATTTGAACAACATGGATGTAGCTAGAGGGTATTAAGCGCAGTGAAATAAGGTGGAGAAACACAAGTACCAAATGATTTCACTCATTGTGGAGTATAACAAGAAAGCAAAACTGAAGGAACAAAACATCAGACTCACAGACTCCAAGAAGGGACTAGCCCTTACCAAAGGGAAGCAGTTAAGGAGGGTGGGTGCGGAGGGAAGGAGAAGGGGATCAAGGGGCATTATAATCGGCCCTCACAATATAGGTAGGTCACAGTGGAGGCAGTGTAGCACGGAGAAGAAAAGTGATGACTATAGCATCTTACTACACTGATAGACAGTGAGTGCAGTGCGGTGGGGAGAGAGGCTTGATAATGCGGGTGAATGTTGAAACCGCATGTTAAACTTCGTAAGATTGTATTTCAATGATACTGTAATTAAAAAAGAAAAAACGTCTAGGGAGAAGAGGTTAGACTTTGAAGCTGGTCAACAAATGGGTTGAATTAACAGGGAGTGGCGACTGGCTTGGGTATCATGGTGGTTCCTGGGCGGCTCTCTGCGGGGGCAGTTCCTTGGGGTCTGAGCTTCAGCTGGTACTGAAGGAGCACCGTGGGCTTTTTGCCCAGATAGAAGAGGAAAGGGCTGTAGTGAGGCTTTAAGGTGTCAGTAGTTAGTCACCTATAAATGGAATCAGACTCAGTGAACAGTGTTTACTCTTGAAAGTCTTTATTTCTTGGTTAGAAAGACCACAGTTTTCTTGATGCAGATTTCTTACATTTCTATTCCTGCTTCATGTGTAGCTTCCATTGTATGATGCAATTGTTGAAAATCGTTGTAATTAAATTGCCTAAGATGTTTTTACTTCAGTTTAATGAAAATTAATGTTTGGGAAAGGTTTTTAGATAACATTACTAGGAAATTTTACTAGAAGAGCACTTTCCCAGAGGATATTAAAATGTTGATACTGGGGTAGCAACTGATAACATCACATAATTCACTTTTAACTGTGGTAAAAATATATAATTTTTCCTTAATTTCTTCCTTTCATACGTCATGACCAAGGTTTTATGTTTAATTTACATTTTTCCCCGATTTACACCAAGGGCTACATTAATCAGTGGGTTGTATTTAGAGTTTGGTGACAGGAAAATGCACATAAGGCAGTGACGGGTACAAAGTGGGGGTTTATGTATGTGAACAAAGTTCCTTTATGACTTCAGTTGAGCAAAAGACTTAGAATGAATGGCACGATGGTGAATTTAAATCTCTTAATGTGCGATTGGCTTTGGTCAGGTGCTTGGAAATCAAATGTGTGAAGGATAACAAGCATGCCATGAAATAAATGAAAATATGAATAAGACAAAGCCCCCCAAATTCCATCTAGTTTGTGACAAGGGGAGATACTCTTAAATGTCTGGAGGCCATGCTGCTGTTTCCCAGTAAGTTCTCTTTATATTCAGAGCTGGAGGGTCTTGCAGGGAAAATGAGGTTTGTCCTGTTACCTTGGCTGCTAACATCTGATATGCTCCACTTAGAATTTGTTCCCATTCAAAAATGGGTAGATAATCCTCTCTTAAGTGATCCTAATTTTGATAGTACATTACCTTTTCTGTTATACTTCAAGTCACATATTAATTTATGTGTAGTAACTGATTTATTGTTCAACTGTCTCAGTCGTAATGATTCACTTCCCCATATGTAGGAACTTAGGACAAAGACAGGTTCAAACTCAGTCACATGGCAGCAAGTGGCTGAATTTGAGTCCATCCATCTCATCTGCCTGCAAACCATGTGTTACGTGCTTTTTCATATGCAACAATAATAGTATACACTATTACAGCAGTAATAGTAGTATATCTCTTTCAGAGTCTCAGACCTGATTCCACTGTGTTTGTGTGGGAGGGGATCTTCCCACACATAACAAGAAGCAATTCCTGAACACCAGCAGGGTGTTGGAGAGCTCAATCCCAAGGCGATGGGCTCTGTTCTGCAAGACTCCTCGATGCTCAACTCCAGACACCAGTTGCAAACTTCAGGCAGTTTACTTGTGCTCCTGACCTACAGGTTACATACAGATTGGAGGTTCCAATGAATTTCCCCTTAGATTCAATTAATTTGCTAGAGCAGCTTACAGAACTCAGGAAAATATTTAGATTTACCAGTTTAATAATAACATAAAGGATGCAAGTTAACAGCAGCCATATGAAGACATACACAGGGCAAGTTCCCAGATAAAGGAGCTATCTTCATAAACCTTGGAACTTGGCTAGGTGGTGTGGAGGTGTTCTTGTTCCCCAAGCATAGAATGTCTTTCACAGACAGGCAGTATCCAAGAGTGATAAGCTCTTTTCAGGGGTTTTTCTGGGGGCTTCGTTGCATACTTGTCATTGAGTAAATTATGTGCCATTGGCTGATACAGCCTACGGTGTCTGCACTTGGATAGGGGTCTAAAAGTCTCTAATTACGTGGCAAGACACCCATCTTAAGACTTCAGTGTTTTAAGAACTGGATGAAAACCATATATACCTCGGAAATACATATATGGCCATTTAGATCTGAATGGCCATGTATGTATTCCTTACAACTCACTGTACTGCAGTCCAACCCCTGTTCTTCAAGCACAGACTCCTTCCAGTAAAAGGATCGTACCCATCCCAGCGCTCATACCTGGTATGGCATTTACACAACAGATAGAACATTAGGACCAATGGCTTCACATTTGGGTACGCCAGTGTGGGTGGGGACAGACTTAGAGAGACCCCTCATTTGTCCTGTAACGTCCTATGACCAGCCAGAGTTTCTGCCAGACCGATGCAACTCCAGCTTGCAGGCTGTCAGTCACCCTTGTCTGATGCCAAAACCACAGGTGGTTTTGGCAAACAGAGCTGCACCCTTCAGGGCACCTGGCATGCTTTTGCAAAGAGATTACCCTCGCTCTGAGCCTCTCTTCAGGTATTCATAAAATGTTGGATTTCCCTCATTGCATAACCCACATTCATCCCATTACCATCAGCTATAATTTCTCCTCTCCATTTGTCATTTATCTTTACCCAGACTTTCCCCCCTGGGGAAAGGACATGAGATTGGCTACTGTGGTGGTCCAGGTGGTTGGTAGCAATCCTAGTCTGGAATGTGCCTCTTCGGCAGTCCACTCCCTCTCATGTAAGATAGGTTACGCAGGTGCAGAGCTAGCGGGCTGTCCCAGCCACAGGCAGCACAGCTGTGCTCACGGTCAGCCGTGACCTGGCCAGATCAAGTGAAGGCACAACCTACCCCATCAGGCCCTTAGGGATTCTGACATAAAGGTTTAAGGGTATGCTTACAGTTTCTTGCTTAGTAATCTTCCCTGATTCTGGGACTCGCAGTTGCAGCCCTAGTTCTGAGAACACTGCTTCAAGGAGGAACAAAGCAAGTTGCACCGATGTGAGGAAGAACTATGGTCACACTAGCATCCTACTCCCCGCTTCAGATTCCCAGAAAAGCAGAGGAATTCATCCAGCGGGGACACTTCCCTAGCTCCCCTCATGTTAAGTTTGAGTTCACAGTCTCGAAGGTATGTAAGCCCGTCCCTCCTGCCTTTTATCTCCCCGTTTTATACAGCAAATGTCTCAGCTGCCTGTTCCAGTTTCCTATTGAAGCATTGTTCTGAGCATGACGCGCAGCACAGTGCATCTGCCCGAGCTGAAGTCTCTGGGCCACTGTTGGACACCATGGGCTGTGAAGTGTGTTCCTTGGTCTGAAAGGATGTAATTTGCTAGTCCAGATTGGCATGGTATCTTTTGTTCCAATCGTTTAATATTATTTTGGGCCTTTGTATGTACCACTAGGTATGCAGTGCCCAGTCCAGAATGGATGTCTATTCCAGTTAGGACCTATTCACAGCCTCTGGGGGCTACTGTCTTTGCTTCAGTGTAATGCACTTGCCAGCTATGTGTGGAGCCTTCTCCCCCGGGAATTTTTCCCATAGCCACCTGCAGTCTTTGTTGTTTACAGAACAGTTCTTGGTGACATTCTGTGCCTCACATGGTGCAGTAGGACTATGTCTAGATTCAGCCCATGTCTGCACTGCTGCAGCTCCCCCACGCCCACTCATTTCACGGACCCAGGCGGCCGCCTCACGGGAGCACGCCCACAGGTCCGCTTGGTGGTTCCAGTCACCTTCTTATACCGAAAGGCAGTTTTTCTGATGGGCATTGACACGTCCTACTTTAATGCACCCCTGTAATTCCCAGAGTGATTTCCATAGGGCTGCACCCCACACGGGCATTCCTTTAATAGTCCGGTTTTCTACTGCCCATCTACCCAACCATACAGCCAGTCCATTGGCTACGACCCATGAGTCAGTAAAAATCAAAACCCGGGTTTTTATTACTGTCCAATTATTCCATCACTGCCAGGAACACAGCATGCAGTCCAACCCACTGAGCTTATTTGTTCTCTTTCTCAACCAGTCTTGCCATTTGCTGGTCTTAAGGGAGCAGCTTTCCAAATGATATTGTCCTTTCATCTTGGAACTGCCATCTGTAAACCAAGCAGCCTTTTGCTGTTCAGCTGAGAGCTGTTCACAGGGCACAGCCCATGTAGCGATTGGTTCTGGCAGCTCATCAGGGGCTCCAGGGTTGGTCCTGGAGGAAGAGGCTGCCTGCTCATGAAGACCATGTGGGCCTCCTTGCATGCCCCCCGCAGCCTCCTCCTGTATGAACCATTTCCATTTTATTATGGAACTCTCATAGGCACTGGCTGCCTTATTAGAGTGTTTCTCTGGCATCACCCGAGATAATATGAGTATCTCAAGCTTCATGATTATTTTGTGTCCTTCAGTCATCGAAGCAGTCTCTATTAATTCCTAGTAGCGTGCTACTGATTGTCTCTTGAATGGTGTGTACCAGGCACTAGCTCCTGGGACTTTTCTGGTCCAAAATCCCAACGGTCACTGCTGCTGGGAGGCACTTATGGGCTTTTGCCACTAGCTCCAGTCTGCATGGGTGCAGGTGGCAGATTCTTCCAAAATCATATCTGAGTAGGGGTTATAAGGGCCCAAAGATGTCAAGAACGAAACTGCCTTTTATACTTCAGACATGGCTTGCTTTTTTGTTCAGGTCCCCACTCAAATACAGCTTTCCTTCATGTAGTGTTACAGATAAGAGCTAACAATATTCCCAGGTGTGGCAAATGCGTTCTCCAGTATGCAAAGAAGCCAACCAAACCCTGGGCTTCTTACTTGGTTCCAGGGGTGGGTCGTGACAGCAGCTCATCCTTTGTCACTTGCGGGATATCCCGGGTGGCTCCTGTCTATGTTACTCCTACGAATCTCACTTTTTGAGCAGGCCCTTGGACCGTTCCTGGATTTATTAACCAGCCCCTATCGGTCATGTGTGTCATATCTCACTGAAATAAGCACTAGCCTGCTCTCCTGTTTCCAATATTTTCATAATGTCATCAATATTATGTATTATTATACTTGAGACCAAGGTGTGACAAGAAGCTGGTGAGGTCAGATACCCCTGCATCGGCAAAGTAAATGTGAACTGGGATCCTTCCCACGTGATGGCAAACTGTGCTTGGCTCTTTCGGGAGATGGAGATAAAGAAAGCATTCGCAAGGTTGATCACTGAGCACCAGCCTCCTTTAGCCTGATGGGTCTTCTGTATGGTGGAGACCGTGTCTGGAACTGCTGAGGCTATCAGTGGTAAAAGTGTAAGTCTCAATACTCTACTGTTGGTCTCCATGAGTCACCCACCTGTTTCACGGGCCACACAGGATTACTGTACAGAGACTCTGTGGGCACCAGCCCTCCAGTTTGTAGCATGTCACTAATTAAAGTGGTGATCTCTTTTCCTACACCCTGTGTTCTGTATTGCTTCAGGTTAACCAGCTGTATGGTCTCAAGACAGTTCTGGTGGTTCCAATTTAGCATATCCAACTAAAACTGGCCTGAGGCGGGCTTACATGCCTTCTGCTTTCTAGTACTAGATAGTGAGAGCAATCCCCAGTCAGACATAATATCCATCCCAAAAATACTTCCAGGGAAAGGAGATGCAACCACCGTGCACCACATCTGCTAGATACCCCAATTTTCAATCAAACTTTCACCTTAATCCCACCAATCATTGCATCTCCCTATCCCCCCAATCTAACTTTACCCCTGGTAAGACTTCACCAATGGATTTTGGAATCACAGTGCACTGGGCTCCCATATCAACAAGTCCCAGGAAAGTTTCTTCCCCTCCCACTGGCCACTTTACCCATATATGTGCAAATGGCCTCAGGTCCCAGACGGAGTGTGTCCAGAAGACCCTGGCTCTTCGGTCAATCTTTTTTTTTTTTCACCCTCTTTCGGTCAATCTTTAACTGGATTAACCTGCCTGACCACCACCCTAAGGGGCTCCTAGTTAGTTTTCGTATTTTAATCTTGACCTTCAGGCTTTTTAAATTCCTCCAAACTGGAGTAAATAGAGTGGACTTGTTTGGGCCTCTGTAATGTTGGGGGAATAACAAGGGTTCCATTGTTCAATTCAATCCCCAGTAGTGCTGCATTAACACCTTTCTTCCACCCCGCCAATGTCCACTTTATTCATCCCATTTTTCAATAACCTGCAGACTTCCATTCTGTTGGGTTGAGTCTCTTGACTGTCCCTTTTGTCCCTCCCCATTTTCTTAATGTTTTGGTTTCCCCATGCAGGGAAGCTGAGATAACAAATCTGATAAGGCTTCTCAAACTATTCAATTTTGTAGCAGTAAAGTTACATGGGGTGCCCATGAAACAGGGGTCCCCTTAGACCATTCACCTAACCTGTATAACAGGAATGTACTCTATAAGAGAGGAGCGGTTCAGAGTCAAAGTAGATAAAGGCAGGTTTACTTGCTTATCTGGAGTAGGACAGAGAGTGAATGAAGAGTTATGCTTAAACTCTGGAAAATGTAATGAAATAGCAAAGTGACAAAGACACCACTCAAAGAGCACAAAGTGTAATATGTTGAGCAGTGAAAAGCCTTTTGAAAATACACATTCCAACCTGTAGAACAGGAATATTCAGTGGGTGAATATCTTGTTCATCATAAAGCTAAACCCACATGGCTTAAATATGAAGCATATCAGCTGCTTCATCTCAGGAATTCCATTTGGCTTTTTTCAAATATATTTTGGAGATTATTTCACTTTGGTACATGCAAAGCATCTTCATTCATCTTTCCCTTTCTTTTTTTTTTATTAAGGTAGAATGGGTAAACACTCTTATGAAGGTTTCACATGAAAAACTTTGTGGTTACTACATTCACCTGTATTATCAAGTCCCCCCGATACCCCATTGCAGTCGCTGTCCATCAGTGTAGTAAGATGCCACAGAGTCACTACTTGCCTTCTGTGTGCTACACTGTCTTCCCTGGGACCCCCCCCGACCATGTGTACCAATCATGATACCCCTCAATCCCCTTCTCCCTCCCTCCCCACACACCCTCCCCTTTAGTAACCGCTAGTCCTTTCTTGGAGTCTGTGAGTCTGCTGTTGTTTTGTTCCTTCAGTTTTGCTTCATTGTTATACTCAACAAATGAGGGAAATCATTTGGCACTTGTCTTTCTCCGCCTGGCTTATTTCACTGAGCATAATATCGTCCAGCTCAATCCATGTTGTTACAAATGGTACAATTTGTTTCTTTCTTATGGCTGAGTAGTATTCCATTGTGTATATGTACCACCTCTTCTTTATCCATTCATCTACTGATGGACACTTAGGTTGCTTCCAAATCTTGGCTATTGTAAATAGTGCTGCAATAAACATAGGGGTACATATGTCTTTTTGAATCTGAGAAGTTGTATTCTTTGGGTAAATTCCAAGGAGTGGAATTCCCAGGTCAAATGATATGTCTATTTTTAGTTTTTTGAGGAACCTCCATATTGCTTTCCACAATGGTTGAACTAGCTTACATTCCCACCAGCAGTGTAGGAGGGTGCCCCTTTCTCCACATCCTCGCCAGCATTTGTTGTTCTTAGTCTTTTCAATGCTGGCCATCCTAACTGGTGTGGGGTGATATCTCACCGCGGTTTTTATTTGTACATTTCCTTGATAATTAGTGATGTGGAGCATCTGTTGGCCATCCGAATTTCTTCTTTGGAGAACTGTCTGTTCATATCCTCTGCCCATTTTTTAATTGGGTTATTTGCTTTTTGGATGTTTATCCCTTGTCAGATATGTCATTTACAAATATATTCTCCCATACTGTAGGATGCCTTTTTATTCTGCTGATGGTGTCCTTTGCTGTACAGAAGCTTTTTAGTTTGATGTAGTCCCATATGTTCATTTCTGCTTTTGTTTCCCTTGCTTGAGGAGATGCGTTCAGGAAGAAGTCGTTCATGCTTATATTCGGGAGATTTTTGCCTATGTTTTCTTCTAAGAGTTTTATGGTTCTTTGACTTACATTCAGGTCTTTGATTCACTTCGAGTTTACTTTTGTGTATGGGGTTAGACAATAATCCAGTTTCATTCTCTTGCATGTAGCTGTCCAGTTTTCAACACCAGTTGTTGAAGAGGCTGTCATTTCCTCATTGTATGTCCATGGCGCCTTTATCGTATATTAATTGACCATATATGCTTGATTTTATATCTGCATTCTCTAGTCTGTTCCATTGGTCTATGGGTCTGTTCTTGTGCCAGTACCAAATTATCTAGATTACTGTGGCTTTGTAGTAGAGCTCGAAGTCGGTAAGTGTAATCCCCCAGCTTTATTCTTCCCTCTCAGGGTTGCTTTGGCTATTCGGGGTCTTTTGTGGTTCCATATGTCAAGATCCATAACTAGATCACATTTGCATGCTGCCTTTTGACATGTAACACTTGCAGGTTATAGGGATGAGAGTGTGGCTGTCCCTGGTACTACAATATCTTCTGTTAATGGGTACACTATTATTATACATTCCTTTCTAGTCCTGTCACTTCTATTACCTTTTCTTCCCTTATTTCATTGGCTGTGACTTGTTGTAGTATGTCTGTTAACAGCAGTGAAAGAAGACATCCTTGCCTTATCCCCAGTCTCTGTGGGGGAAGCATTCAGTCTTTCACCATGAGGAATGTTTGCTGAGAGGTAAGGTTTTGGGTGTTCTTTACTCTAACACTGATATTTTCTTCAGCATGTTGGCATCATTTTTCATGTGGGATTTAGTTGATAGTTATATATATGTTTTTCTAATGCTTTTGTCGATTTTTGTTACCATGTATACTGGTCTCATAAGTTGAGCCAAAAAGTATTCATTTCCTTAGTATTTTCTGGAAGACATTGTATGCAATTGCTATTGTTCTCTATATGTTTGATAGAATTGTCTAGGGTCACCATCTGTGTCTAGAAATTTACAGTGAAGAGAGGTTATTGTGGTAAGAAAATGAGCACTGCCCCTTGACAAATTTTTAAGTGTGAAATACAGTATTTTTCACTATAGGCATGTGCTTGTACAGCAGATGCCTAAAAGTTAATCAGATTGCTTAACTGAAACTTTATAAATGAGCCAATAAATAGCAACTCCCCTTTTCTCCCTTTAGCAACCACTATTCTACAGTTTCTATGTGCTTGAATATTTTAGATGCCTCATATAAGAGGTATCATGGGTAATTGTCCTGTGACTGGCTCATTTCACACGACAGTGTCCCCAGGGTTCATTCATGTCGGCACACATGGCAGGATTTCTTTTATAATGCTGAATAAAAAATATACTGCATATTGTTTCTGTTCATTCATCAGTGAACATTTATGTTGCTTTCACATCTTGGCTGTTGTGAGTAATGCTGCAGTGAACACTGAGCTCTAAGTGTTTCTTTCTGATCCTCATTTCATTTCTTTTGCATATGTACCTGGAACTGGGATCACTGGGTTAAAAAGGTATTTCTATTATTAATTTTATGAGGAGATGCCATACTCTTTTTATAGTAGTTGCACCATTTTGCATTCACACCCACAGGTGTACAAGGGTTCTAGTTTCTCCACATATTTGACAGTCCTACTTATCTTACTTTTTTATTTGCCATTGTCACTGGGATGAAGTGATATTTCATTCATGTCTTTGTTTTCAACTTGTCTGCATGATTAGAGATGTTGAGCACCTTTTCATACACTTTTTGGCCATTTGTATGTCTTTGAGGGATTACTCAAGTCCTTTGCCCATTTATTCAATCAGTTTTTCTTGTTTCTTTTTACTTAAACTACCTTTTTGAGGTATGATTGACACATAAATAATTGTACATATTTAATGTATACTTCTCAATGAATTTGTGTTTATGTGCACATCACAAAGAAATCACTATCAAGGCCATAAACATACCTGTAACCTCCCAAAGTTAACCTCCCAACCCCTTTTTTTATTATTACTATGTTTATGTTTATTGAATATGTTAAGACTACAACATAAAATCTAAACTTTCAAGTAATTTTAAGTATTCACTGTAGTGTGCTAGCTATATTGTAGATCTCCAGAACTTATTTGTCTTGCATAACTAAAACTTTGTACTTGATTTTTGAACAGCATTTCCCGTTTCCTGCTTCCGCCTCCCCTGGCCAACAATGTTGTATTCTCTGATTCTCTAATTTAGACCATTTTAGGTTCCACATACAAGTGTGATTAGACAGTATTTCTCTTTCAGTATCTGGCTTGTTTTAATTAGCATAGTTTTCTCTAGGGCTATACATATTGTCAAAAAATGACAGGCGTTCCCTCTTCTGTAAAGGTGAATGAGATTATATTGTACATATATAAAACATTTTCTTTATCCATCCTTGTGTCACTATTCATTTAAGTTTCCATACTTTGGCTATTGTGAACACTCAGCGAAAATTCTTGGACTACTGGTATCTCTTTGAGATCCTGATTTCATTTTCCATGAATATAAACCCAGTATTGGGATTGCTGGATCACATGGTAGTTCTATTTTTAATTTTTTGAGAACCCTCCATTATGGTTTCCATAGTGATCATACCAATTTCCATTCCCATCAACACTGTGACAATGTTCCCTTTTGTTCCACATCCTTGCCAGTTTTTGTTATCATTTGTGTTTTAATAATAGCCATTTTAACAAGTGTGAAATGATATGTCATCGTAGTTTTGATTTGCTTTTCCCTGATGATTAGCGATGTTGTGTAACTTTTCATATACGTGTTGACCATTTGTATGTCTTCTTTGAGAAATGTCTGTTTAGGTCTTTTGCTGATTATTTTTTATTGAGGTGTTGCCAATATACAATCTTATGTTGGTTTCAAATGTACAGTACAGGGGTGTAACAATTACCCGTATTATTAAATCCTCACCCCCTCTAGTGCAATTGCTATCTGTCAATGTAGAAAGATGTTCCAGAAACCCTGACTATATTCTCCATGTGCTACCGTCCCACGACCAACTTTTATTGTGATTGTGAATTATTGTGCCCCTGTATCCCTCTTACCCTTCCCCCCACAATCCCCAATTCCTTCCCCTTGGTAACCACTAATCACTTCTCAGTATCTATGGGTCTAATGCTGTTTTGTTCCTTCTGTTTTGCTTTGTTTTTGTATTCCATAAATAACTGAAATCATAGGGTGTTTGTCTTCCTCTTCCTGGCTTGTTTCACTGAGTATAATTCCCTCTAGCTCCATCCATGGTGTTGCAAATGGCAGGATTTCTTTTATTTTCATGGCTGAATAATATTCCACTGTGTTTATGTCCCACATTTTCTTTATCCATTCATCTACTGTGGACACTTTGGTTGCTTCCATATCTTGGCTATTGCAGATAGTGCAGCGATAAACAGGGGTGCATATGTCTTTTTGAATCAGGGATTTTGCTTTCTTCAGGTAAATTCCTAGGCGTGGAATTTTGTCAGAGTTTCTATGTTTCTTCCTTTGTATTAGATAGCTCTGCTAAGCTTCTTGGACTATAGAGAGTACCTTTATGAAGGAGGTGTCTTATTATACCCAGAAACTTAAGATTCCTTATTCTCCAGTGCCTGGCTCTACTTTGTGGGAGCCCCAACTGATGACACACAGTGGGTGGGGCTGTCTTTCTGTCTGTCTTCTGTAGTGGTCTGAATAGCCACCGTCTTTGTGATCAGTGCAGAAGTCTCTGCTGGAATTGCTGTGGACAGGAAGGCCCTCTGCCTGCCCTGCAGCAGTGGTGGTGCTGCAGGGTTAATGGGGTGGGTGCACTAATGTGCAACTCTGTTGGGGTCAAACGCACAACGCGGTGCTTGGACGCCCACAGGGAGGGGCCTTGTGGCTGCCATGACAGTGAAGGGAACGGAGTGACTGGAGCTCCCAAGAGTTCTTGACCTGTCGGGCTGAGGGAGGGCTTGGAAGCTGTCCTCTACTTGCCCTTGCTCCTGAGCAGAGCGCTCCACCCAACCATCATTCCTCAGGGAACCCTTGCACTGCTCGCAAAGCTTTCAAATTGCTGCTTCTGCTTTGGTTTTCAAGATGGGTGGAGCATGCCTGTCCTCCACAAGTGGCTGGAGTCTCGGCCTCCCAGAGTGTTCCACCTGCCCCTGGTGTCCAGTCCCGCTGATCACCGGAACCCAGTGTGATGTGCCTTCTTGCTCCCAGAGGAGATCTCCAGGGCCAGGTGTGCCACAATCCTGGGGTCCCACCCCCTCCCTGCTCCATTCCTGTTTCTCCCAACTGTAGTCTGGGGTGGAGGGAGGGCTTGGGATCCACTCGATTGTTGCTTTGCCACTTTACCCTTTTCTATGTGGTCTTCTCTTCTTCCCCAGGTTTAGGTGGTCTGTTCTGCAGTCCTCGGGTCATTTTCAAATTTAGTTGTATTTCCTGTATTTTCTTCTCCTGTGTGTTTTTAGGAGAAGGTTTCCATGTTGCCTTCCTACTCCACCATCTTTTTCTATCACCAGTTTTTTTTATTAAACTTTTTTATTGCTGTGAGTTAAATTCCTTATACATTTTGTATATTAACCTTCCACCCCCGCTATCAGACAGATGGTTTGCAAATATTCTCCCATTGTATAGATTGCCTTTTCATTCCTGACTGGTTCTTTGCTACAAAGAAATGTTTTAGTGAGATGAGGTCATACTTGTCTCTTTGAGCTTTTTTCCCTTGTGCTTTTGGTGTCAAACCCAAAAATCATTCCACAGGCCAAGGGCAAGAAGTTTTTTCCCTGTTTTTTCAGAGTTTTACAGTTTCAGGTCTTGCTTAAGTCTTTAAGCCATTTTGAGTTGATCTTCATATATGGTATGAGATAAAAGTCCACTCTCACCTTCTGCATGTGAATACCCAGTTTTCCCAGCACCATTTATTGAAGGGACTAGTGTGTATTCTTGACACCCTTGTCAAACAGTGCATATTCAATGTGTGGGGTTATTTCTCCTCTGCCTACCTGAGGTCTTCCAGGGCCTAACGAGAATTGTCAGTACGGATTTTCTTTAAAATAGACTTTTAAGGAATTTGGCTTTCTCACCCCTCCCGTTTACCCTCACCCTCATGTTGTCCTTTCTCAGAACTGCTTAGTGGAGAACGGAGCTCAGGGTGGCCCCTCCATCTGCGTGTGGGACTGGCCATCAATTTCCAGACACGCAGATTGCAGATAGAAGGGAGCAAAGGACTTAAAATGTGCTAAGTAAGTTTGTGGGGCTTTTGCTTTTCTTTCTTTCTTTGTTTTTCTTGGTTTGGTTCTTGTTGTTACAGCCTGTTTCAGGAATTCCTCACAGCACCAAGTCTTCCACTCTGAGGGCTGCACTCGTTGCTCCACATGTGAAATAAAGAGAATTCATGAACACAAACATACCATGAGGAAATCCCTCAGAACCACGACTTGTCATTTCTTTCTGGTCCCTCTCTCTCCATCTCTATTTGGCCACCAGCACATGATATTTTTTAAGCATCACTGATAGGGCGGGGTGTTTCACAACATTTCTGACACAAAATGTGTTAGGTTTTCTACATACCAGCCAATTCTCCAGCTCTCCAGATGCTAGGTGGGTGTCCTACAATCCCACTCATTTCTGAAACCAACCACTTAGAGTGGTATATATTAAAGACAGTCCCACAACACTGACTCCACTATAAATAGATACCAATCACTAGTCCTGGGGGCCTCTCATAATTCTGACTGACTGGCAATAAATGGCTACAAATTCCAGTATATTCTTGAGTAGAAGTGGTGATATACAGGGGTCAGTTCTGAATTTATGCCTGACCTTAACAAATGCTTCTAACATTTGACCATCCACAAAGTTTTATATTCATTGTTGATGGACACTATAGACCAGATTAACTTTCCTCCTGACCTATATGCTCAGCACAGGTTTCTATTTAAATGTAATAGTGTTGAAAGGTTCCAAGTACTTTTCTGAAGCTATTTCCATAATGGAGATAGATGTTCTCATTTATCACACCCCGTAGGGTATATAACACCACCATAAAATCAGAAATTAACAAGTATGGGCAAGGATGTGGCAAAATTGTACTCCATGTTCACTATTGGTTGGAATGTAAAATTGTGTAGCTAATATGGAAAACAGTATGCCAGTTCATCTAAGGCAAACATAGAATTAACATACCCAATGTTTCCACTTCTTGGTATATGCCCCAAAGAACTAAATGTAGACTCTAAGATACTTGAATAGGGATGTTCCCAGCAACATTACTAACAGAAGCTAAAAGGTAGAAGAAACCCAGGTGCCCATCTACACAAATTGATACACAGAATGTGATTCCCAGCAGAATATATTCAGCCTTAGAAAGGAAGTTCTGTCATGCTACAACATGGATGCACCTTGAGGTAAGTCAAATAAGCCAACACCAAAGGACAAAATACTATATGATTCTTTCTGCGGTCCCGAGAGCTGTCACATTCATAGAGATAGACAGTAGAACGGCTGTGGCCAGGGGCCGGGGAGGGCGACCGGGGCCGCAGTGTGTGCACAGTCACAGCCAGGTGAATGGAATCCTGGTCATGGACAACACTGGTAGTTGCACTACAATTTGAATGTACTTACCGCCCTTGAATGCTATGTAAAAATAGTGAAAATGTTACATTTTTTTGTGTATTTCATGATTTAAAATAATTTTTAAGAAATCCCAGGACATCTTCTATGTTTACTTTATTGGCTTATCTTCATCATTCAGCTGATTCTTGCCACACACACAAAAACCATGTCATTCTCTCCCCAACCATAAACGATTCAAATGACAGTATCCCTTTTAGACTTTGAGGTAAAAACACATAACTTGACCTGCAGAATAAGGTCTGACACCTCATTCCCTCTTCCAGATCCATCCTTGGTGTGTCAGTAATCAAAACCAATGGCTCTTCCTTCCCATAAACCCTTCTCACGTTTCCCTGCCCCATGTACTCAAGGGAAATTTTCATTTATTAGGTTGAATTGTCTGTACTCAGAGAATAATTATCATCCAAATATTTATAGGCCACACTTTGTACAAATTCCCAGACTCTGAAGTACTACATTGAAACACCATGAAAAGGAAGTCACATGGCATCTTGCTTAATAAATAGCTGCCTCAGTGTCTTCCCCTTCTTATTTTGACTTCTTTGAGGACAGAGGCTCAGTGCTGCTGAACACACAGCAGAAACTGAATGAAAAAAAATAACTATATTGTGAAAACAGCAGGTAGAGTGGCCTCTGGATACACAGGTGTCTGGGCTCATGAGGACAAAGGGGCCGATAGTGGGGAAACAGGAATGCCTTCATGCAGTGATGGTAATCAGCCACGAACTGGGGTCATTGAACATCAGCATATGAACTGCAAAAACGGAAGAGAGGATGTAGAAAGATAGAAAGGTGCTCACCAAGGCAAGGATTCTTTGGGAAGCTCTGTTCTCAGAAGAGGATCTGGATGAATGGTTGGTCCTCTGAATATGTGGGAGTTGATGGTTCCATCTGTACAGGATGAACACCATATATATCCACTTGGTCATGAGTCCCAAGTACAAAACACTAGGAGAGGTTATGAAAGCTGTAAATAGTGGGTGTTATTTTGCCAAGCATACTGGAGCAGTATCTCAAATCCTTTTGCTTTGTGATATTTGTCTGGCTTCATTCACGGGACACATATATAAAAACAACTAGATTTATAAGCAAGTGCAAAACCCATTACAGGTAAATAGAGAAGCCAGTGTAGCTGGGAGCTTTAACTTTAAGCTCTGTCCACGTGGAGTTTCTGGAACTGGTTGTGACGGCCTGGACGAGGCTCAGGAGACGGATGGTGCTGAGGGCACCCCCTGGCCACTCTGTGAACATAGAGAAGAAGTCCTCCAAGGTCGCTGAGGAGATGCTTCCTTGTGTGGGAGAGACCTTTAGAAAGGAGTGCTGAGGTACTGGCAAAAGTCGAGCCAAATTTGAGGACTTCAACCTACATACTCTGAAGTAAATGATGACATCATAATAAAAGAGAAATTCTCTAAAATTCCAGCGATAGTCCGTGATAAGGAGATAACCCTTATTGCTGAATCCCCGGGGGCCATTCTGCCACTTCCCAGATACTGATAACCAGAGTCAGGCTATGATGGTGCTGCTGGGAAATCGAAGCTTTGTGTTACTATTGACATGACCATTGATATTCACAATTTTTCATTCACAAACACTCATTAAATATATTTTGTCTTAATAAGTGATTTCATAAGTTTACATATTATGCTTTATATATGATGAAAGTAGACTCACTCATTATTGTTTTGTATGTTGCAACTGATTGACTCTTCAACTCTCTAAGTACTGTTGTTATTTTACAGATGAGGAGACCCTAGGCACAGCATGTAAAAACCGTTCCAACTCACATCTCCCTGTGTTGCAGCATTAGAAACCGAACCTGTGTTTTCTGGCTACAAAGACAAGCCTCTTAATCACACTGCGACATACAGAAAGGTAGTTTCCCTCTTCAAGTTCTCAACATCTCTATTTACTTTTGCTCATGTCTTTCTCCATTTTTAAGTAGTTTTGTTCCATAAAAAATTGTGATTGTGGAAAATTTGTAATTATGTCTGTAAGTTTATTTTATAGGCCAGTATTATGAATAAATATTTAAAGGTGCAAATAAGATGATATTGCATTGAGTGCCATGAAACCCTATAGAAAGATTGTCCAGAACCAAGTGTTGTTGGGTTTATAGGGGCAAGTATGGCTTGATATTCTGATGGTGACAAAAGATGCAATTGTCCTAATCCAAGGAACAAGTCTGTAGTTGCAGCAACAACCAAAATCTCTGTATCATAAAATGAAGGGCTGATCTTTAGATTTTGAAACACACGTAAGAGATGAGACATTGTAAAATAGAGGCTAAATCATTATTGATTACATATCATTGATTAATAATGAATGAAACACTACTAGAAATAATGTAACGATTATTGAAATAGACTGTACTCAAGAAAAATATTCAAAATAATATACAGAAAGGATGGACATGAATGGATTGAATAAGTTGAAATGAACGAATCACTGTGAGATTACGGTTGACATTAAAATGTCTATTTTTAACAGAGAAATATCACTAGACACATTTGAAGCTGCAAACTGCCAAGTCCCAGATTTTTCTTGGTCTGAAACCCTTCAGTCATGTAAACTTCTCCTCAAATCGTCATTGCCTAATTTCAAGAGGGACAATAGTTTCACTGAAATCCACAGACCAGAGTTTTCCCCACTGTAGGTACAATAACTACATCTATTGATCACATAATAGCCTAGCTTAAGGGGGAAAAAAGGTATTTATATTGTAGCCATTGCCTCTCAAACATCATTTCTCCAACGAAGTATCTAGATATATATTATTAATTAATTTTTAATGAATAATATATTAGAATTGTCTGTTAATAATTGACATATATGATATATAAATTAAATTTTTTATGAGTTATATTTATTAATCATCACATGAAAAGAAGTTTTATATCAACACCTCTACTATCCTGAAAAATAATGGTTGTGACTCTTGTAGGGTGGGTGAATTGCACAGCCGCAATCACAGAGTGACTTATATTTTAGATGGTATTAGAAATACAGGATAAAACACCAGTCATCCCCATCAGGGCGATTCCATTAAGTTACACTGAGGCCTCAGGGACTGGTACAGAGTTAAGAATCTCCAGTCTCTCTCCACAAGTTCAGCACATGCCCCAGGAATTATTCCTATATTGCAAAGGGAGCTAGCACCAGGCCAGTTTCTACTAAAGAGGAATCCATTTTCTGCAATGAACACCTCTCCTGATCCCTACAAACTCCAGTCTTTATTGAGGGCTTCTCAGAATAAAATTACAAAATACAAAAAACTCACTAGACGCCTGCTTGGATAGTGGGCTCAGTGAAAGGGTCCCCACGGCCAGTATATATGTAAGAGGGAGACAGCCAGCCCCTGAGATAAAGGCTTGTCATTCTGTGACCTCACCTTTCCACACCCACAATTATCATTTTACCTGTAGTGGAGATGACAGTGTGCTAGGGGACCTGAAATACTTCAAAGGAATGTATCCCAGTTCTCAACACCAGAAACAGTCACAAGTGTCTAGTAAGCATCTTCCAAAATACGGCTGGAATGTTTGGAAGAGGCTTTCTTGTGTCCATGCACTGGAGCATATATAGGGGCTTACAGGGAGAGAGTCGGAAATATTGAGTTTCAGAGTTATGAGGGACTCGCAGCAAAGCACATGTTTCTCTGGATCCTCTGTTGCCTTGAGACATTCCACAAAAGGTTCTAATTCCTTCCTATGTCTCAGACCCCTCCTGAGCTTCCACACCCGTTCCAAATTATGGGATGTGAGTGAGAGGATGACACAAAGAGACTGAGAAGGGTTCATTAATGGAGTAAGAGTTAAAGGAGGAACATGATGCCGAGAACAGATGTGTGAGAACATCTGATAGCCTACTATGATGTAAATGGTTGAATAAGTAAATAAATGGGGAGAAGAGACGATATCCCATACAGAAGATTTCTGAACAATTTACACTCAGTCTCAAAGAGGTGGACAATATTTCTCAACCCTGTAAGTGTTGGCTACAAATAGACATTTCCTTTTAAAGAGTAGAAGATGCAAGGGGAGAAAAGATTAGGTTTCTAAGAGAGGAACTTCACAAACACAACCTTGGTCAAATGATCAAGGTCAAAACTGGTGTCATGTTGGTAGTATGCAACCTCGAGACAATGTGATGAAACATGATTTTCCTCTGTGGTGTTCTTCGCCAGAATACCCAGCTCCAGTGTGACAATGAGAAAATATCAGTGACCTTTTAGGAGAGTAGGATTCACCAGTAACGGCAATGGCAGTGCTGCTCTATCTGACCAGTATGCCTCAAACTGTCAAAAACATGAATGTATCCCTCACGTCATACTCCATTCTCTCAGGTAAAAAATAAATTTGGGGAGACTTCCGGGAAGATGGCGGCGTGAGCAGGGCAGCAGAAATCTCCTCCCAACACTATATTTAACCACGAAAATACAGCAAATACAACTATTCCTAAAAGAGAGACCAGAATACACAGGAAAATGCACAGCGTGCAGCTACACCCGAGAGGACTCGGCATCCCAAGAGGCCGGTAAGATACGGAGCCGCGACCGGGTGGGACCCGAGCACTCCCCCACCCCAGCGCACCGGCGGGAGGGGAGGATTCAGAGCCGGGAGGGAGTGGAAGCACACCCCGCGAAGTAGCCAGCCCCGGTGATCTGCGCGGGGAGCGCTGACCCACATCGTGCACTGTAGTGGAGATTGGAGAGACAGAGGGGCAGGATCTGAGCGGGAATGCGCCAGGGTGCTTGCAGCTGGCTCCCAGGAAGGAAAAAAAAAACGCGCTTTCTTCAGCGGTCTTAAAGAGACAGGAGCCCAGTGGAGGAACCGGATCGCCCCAACACACTCAGCCCAGCAGGCTGGGAGTCCTGGGGAGTTTCGGACGCCTTACCTGGCGACTGTGGAAGCGTGGCCGTACTGACACTTCTCACTGAGATCAACAGCCTCCCATTCGTCCCCACCCCAGCCAGAGCTATAAAGGTCCCTGCGGAGCGGCGCGGGCATGGCTGCGGAATGATGGGGCTACAGCACCACCTACAGCATCCACACAGAATCTACTCCCAGTGGGCGTTTTTTTTGTTTTGTTTTTTGTTTTTTTTGTTTTGTTTTGTTTTATTTTTCTTTCTTTTTTTTCCCTCCTTTTTTTTCTTTTTCTCTTTTTAAAGTCTTAAAGAGCCCAGCTGACATACGTGGCAACTACCAGCAACCACGTCTATAGCCATGAAAAGACAGAGGAATATGGTTCAGACCAAAATCAACCAGACAACCCCAGAGAGGGAGCCTGAAGGGATGGAAATGCACAGTCTTCCTGAAAAAGAATTCAGAATAAAAGTCATAACCATGCTGATGGACCTACAGAGAAATGTGCAAGAGCTGAGGGAGGAAGTGAGGGAAGTGAGGAAAGACAATGTAGAAATCAGACAAGCAATCGATGGGCTTAAGAGCAGAATGGATGAGATGCAAGAGACTGTTAATGGAATAGAAAACAGAGAACAGGAATACAGAGCAGCTGAGGCAGAGAGAGATAAAAGGATCTCTAGGAATGAAAGAATATTAAGAGAACTGTGTGACCAATCCAAACGGAACAATATTCACATTATAGGAGTACCCGAGGAAGAAGAGAGAGAAAAAGGGATAGAAAGTGTCTTTGAAGAAATAATTGCTGAAAACTTTCCCTCGCTGGGGAAGGAAATAGTCTCCCAGTCCACGGAAGCCCACAGATCTCCCAACACAAGGGACCCAAGGAAGACAACATCAAGACACATAATAATTAAGATGGCAAAGATCAAAGATAAGGATAGAGTATTAAAGGCAGCTAGAAAGAGAAAAAAGATCACCTACAAAGGAAAACCCATCAGATTATCATCAGACTTCTCAACAGAAACCTTACAGGCCAGAAGAGAATGGCATGATATATTTAACATTATGAAACAGAAGGGCCTCCAGCCAAGAATATTGTACCCAGCACGATTATCATTTAAATATGATGGCGGGATTAAACAATTTCCAGATAAACGAAAGTTGAGAGAGTTTGCCTTTCATAAACCACCACTACATGATATCTTAAATGGACTGCTCTAGATGGAAGCACTCCTAAGGCTAAAAAGATGTCACCAGAGAAAATAAAATCATAGCAAAGAAAGCAGACCATCCAAATACTAACTAAAGGCACAGAATAAAACACCTAGTATATAAAGAATGGAGGAGGAAGAATAAGAAGGAAGAGAAATAAAGAAACATCAGACAGTGTTTACAATTACTTAACAAGAAAGTTAAGTTAGATTGTGAGATAGTAACGAAGCAACCCTTGAACCTTTCGTAACCACAAATCTAAAGCCAGGAATGGCAATAAGTACATACCTATCAATAATCACCCTAAATGTAAATGGACTGAATGCACCAATCAAAAGACACACAGTAAGAGAATGGATAAAAAAGCAAGACCCATCTATATGCTGCTTACAAGAGACTCACCTCAAACCCAAAGATATACACAGACTAAAAGTGAAGGGATGGAAAAAGATATTTCATGCAAACAACAAGGAGAAAAAAGCAGGTGTGGCAGTACTTGTATCAGACAAAATAGACTTCAAAACGAAGAAAGTAGAAAGAGATAAAGAAGGACATTACATAATGATAAAGGGGTCAGTCCAACAAGAAGATATAACCATTATAGATATATATGCACCCAACACAGGAGCGCCAACATATGCGAAACAAATACTAACAGAATTAAAGGAGGAAAAAGACAGCAATGCATTCCTTTTAGGAGACTTCAACACACCACTCACTCCAAAGGACATATCAACCAGACAGAAAATAAGTAAAGACACAGAGGCACTGAACAACACTCTAGAACAGATGGACCTAACAGACATCTACAGAACTCTACACTCAAAAGCAACAGGATACACATTCTTCTCAAGTGCACACGGAACATTTTCCAGAATAGACCACATACTAGGCCACAAAAAGAACCTCAGTAAATTCAAAAATATTGAAATCCTACCAACCAACTTCTCAGATCACCAAGGTATAAAACTAGAAATAAATTTTAGAAAGAAATCAAAAAGGCTCACAAATACATGGAGACTTAACAACATTCTCCTAATTAATCAGTGGGTTAATGACCAAATCAAAACAGAAATCAAAGAATATATGGAGACTAATGACAACAACAACACAAAGCCACAACTTCTGTGGGACGCAGCAAAGGCAGTTCTAAGAGGAAAGTATATTGCAATCCAGGCCTATTTGAAAAAGGAAGAATATTCCCAAACAAATAGTCTAAAGACACAATTACTGAAGTTGGAAAAAGAAGAACAAATGAGGCCCAAAGTCACCAGAAGGAGGGACATAATAAAGATTAGAGAAGAAATAAATAAAATTGAGAAGAATAAAACAATAGAAAAAATCAATGAAACCAAGAGCTGGTTCTTTGAAAAAATAAACAAAATAGATAACCCCCTAGCCAGACTCATTAAGAGAAAAAGAGAATCTACACACATAAACAGAATCAGAAACGAGAAAGGAAAAATCACGACGGACCCCACAGAAATACAAGGAATTATAAGAGAATATTATGAGAATCTATATGCTAACAAGCTGGAAAACATAGAAGAAATGGACAACTTCTTAGAAAAATACAACCTTCCAAGATTCAACAAGCAAGAAACAGAAAAACTAAACAGACCAATCACCAGCAACGAAATTGAATCGGTAATATAAAACTGCCCAAGAACAAAACCCCGGGGCCTGATGGATTCACCTCTGAATTCTACCAGACATATAGAGAAGAAATAACATCCATTCTCCTTAAAGTTTTCCAAAAAATAAAAGAGGAGGGAATACTTCCAAACTCATTCTATGAAGCCAGCATCACTCTAATACCAAAACCGGGCAAAGACCTCACCAAAAAAGAAAATTACAGACCAATCCCTGATGAATGTAGATGGAAAAATACTCAACAAAATATTAGCAAACCGAATTCAAAAATACATCAAGAGGATCATCCACCATGATCAAGTGGGATTCATCCCAGGGATGCAAGGATGGTACAACATTCGAAAATCCATCAACATCATCCACCACATCAACAAAAAGAAGAACAAAAACCACATGATCATCTCCATAGATGCTGAAAAAGCATTTGACAGAATTCAGCATCCATTCATGATTAAAACTCTCAACAAAATGGGTATAGAGGGCAAGTACCTCAACATCATAAGGGCTATATATGACAAACCCACAGCTAACCTCATACTTAACGGCGAGACGCTGAAAGCTTTTCATCTAAGATCGGGAACAAGACAGGGATGCCCACTCTCTCCACTGTTATTCAACATAGTACTGGAGGTCCTAGCCACGGCAATCAGACAAAACAAAGACATACAAGGCATCCAGATTGGTAAAGAAGAAGTCAAATTGTCACTTTGCAGATGACATGATACTGTACATAGAAAACCCTAAAGACTCCATTCCAAAACTACTAGAACTAATATCTGAATTCAGCAAAGTTGCAGGATACAAAATTAACACACAGAAATCTGTTGCTTTCCTATACACTGATGATGAACTAACAGAAAGAGAAATCAGAAAAACAATTCAATTCACAATTGCATCAAAAAGAATAAAATACCTAGGAATAAACCTAATGAAGGAAGTGAAAGACCTGTACTCTGAAAACTACAAGACACTCCTAAGAGAAATTAAAGAGGACACTAACAAATGGAAATGTATCCCATGCTCTTGGCTAGGAAGAATATTGTCAAAATGGCTATACTACCTAAAGCAATCTACAGATTCAACGCAATCCCTATCAAACTACCAACAGCTTTCTTCAATGAACTGGAACAAATAATTCTAAATTTCATATGGAACCACAAAAGACCCCGAGTAGCCAAAGCAATCCTGAGAAGGAGGAATAAAACGGGGAATTACGCTCCCTGACTTCAAGCTCTACTACAAACACACAATAATCAAGACAATTTGGTATTGGCACAAAAACAGACCCACAGACCAGTGGAACAGAATAGAAAATCCAAACATTAACCCAAACATATACAGTCAATTCATATTTGATAAGGGAGCCTTCGATATACAATGGGGAGATGACAGCCTCTTCAGCCGCTGGTGTTGGAAAAACTGGACAGCTCCATGTAAGAGAATGAAACTGGACTACTGTCTAGCCCCATACACAAAGGTAAACTCAAGGTGGATCAAAGACCTGAATGTAAGTCATGAAACCATAAAACTCTTAGAACAAAACATAGGCAAAAATCTCTTGGACATGAGCGACTTCTTCATGAACATATCTCCCCGGGCAAGGGAAACAAAAGCACAAATGAACAAGTGGGACCATATCAAGCTGAGAAGCTTCTGTACAGCAAAGGACACCATCAGTAGAACAAAAAGAGATCCTACAGTATGGGAGAATATATTCATAAATGATGTATCTGATAAGGGGTTGACATCCAAAATTTATAAGGAACTCACGCACCTTACCAAACAAAAAGCAAATAATCCAGTTAAGAAATTGGCAGAGGACATGAATAGACACTTCTCTAAAGAAGAAATTCAGATGGCCAACAGGCACATGAAAAGATGCTGCACATCGCTAATCATCAGAGAAATGCAGATTAAAACCACAATGAGATATCACCTCACACCGGGGATGATGGCCAACATCCAAAAGACAAACAACAACAAATGTTGACGAGGATGTGGAGAAAAGGGAACCCTCCTACACTGCTGGTGGGACTGCAAATTAGTTCAACCATTGTGGAAAGCAGTATGGAGGTTCCTCAAAAAACTCAAAATAGAAATACCATTTGACCCAGGAATTCCATTCCTAGGAATTTACTCTAAGAATGCAGCATCCCAGTTTGAAAAAGGCAGATGCACCCCTATGTTTATTGCAGCACTATTTACAATAGCCAAGAAATGGAAGCAACCTAAGTGTCCATCAGTAGATGAATGGATAAAGAAGATGTGGTACATATACACAATGGAATATTATTCAGCCATAAGAAGAAAACAAATCCTACCATTTGCAACAACATGGATGGAGCTAGAGGGTATTTTGCTCAGTGAAATAAGCCAAGCCGAAAAAGACAAGTATCAAATGATTTCACTCATATGTGGAGTATAAGAACAAAGAAAAAATACTGAAGGAACAAAACAGCAGCAGACTCACAGAACCCAAGAACGGACTAATAGTTACCAAAGGGAAAGGGACTGGGGAAAAAGGGTGGGAAGGGAGGGATAAGAGGGAAAAAGGGGCATTACGATTAGCAGATGTAATGTTGGGGGGGCACGGGGAGGGCTGTACAACTCAGAGAAGACAAGTAGTGATTCTGTAGCATCTCACTATGCTGATGGACAGTGACTGTAATGGGGTTGGTGGGGGGGACCTGATGAAGGGGTAGTTTAATAACCATAATATTGCACATGTAATTGTAGATTAATGATACCAAAATAAATTATATTAAAATCTAAAATAAATAAATAAATAAATAAATTTGGTAAAAATAAAAAGCTAAATGATACAAACACAAAAGAAAATGTTGGTGATTTCTTTTATACCCCGAGAGAGGATAAATTGGCCTCAGCATGGCACAAATCAAGAAATATTAATAAATGTAAGGATCAATAAACCACAGATGAAAAATGTGCCATATCATGCTTGGCAAGAAACACCAAAATCAAAATACTGGATTCCAAATGGACAGAACTCATTGGATCTTATATAAGAAAAGAAAACACCTGATCTTTGTTCTAGAAAGTTCTCAAAGCATGTGAGGTCATGGGACACACTAGCCACGTAGAAGGGGCTCCTGCTGGCCTGCAAGGAGACAATTTGAGCCCCAAAAGAAAAAAATGTCAGCAATGGGTTGAGTTATACGAAAGATATACAAAATCCATGCATTCATAATGCTCCTAAAATTCTCTCATATAATCTTGGAGGGCCTTTCAGCAAAAGGAGAGCTAAAATTCAAAATATACAATTTTTCAATTCCCAGTGAAGGAACGGAGCTAGGAAACATTAATCACTGAATGACAAAACCATTAGGTCAGTTGTTGACGATGGAGTGAAACCTTACTAAACGGAGTCAGGAGGCTAGAAGGGGGAACCACACCACTCCACTTCAATTACAAGAAGCCCTGTCGATTACAGACCCCAACAGGAATCTTCAACAGGACGGAATCACCCATTACAGGCCCCAACAGGGAAGGATGCACATGGTACCTCCTACAAAAAAATCAACTATCCGGCAATCCAGACACCATCATCACTGAACTCTTGCTTCTCTCCAAAGGACTTCCCTTCAAAACAACCCCTCCCAATATCTTTCTTCTCCATAAAATATTTGACAGTGGTATTTTAATTGTTCTAGCTGGGCTAGAAAAAATGTATTTGCTATTTTTATGTCACAGGAACTAAGCATTAGTGAAATTAGTTCCCAATTTTAAAACAATTTTGAATCTTTAATAATTTGCGTCTGTTTTATAATGATATTAAAGGGAAACATAGTTCTACACCTTTCTGTGATTGGAGAGATATCCTTTTTTTTCCTTCTGAATATGTCCACTTTGCTCCCTCGAAAATTTTACAAGCAACAGAGCTCCCCATAAACAAGATGGATTCAGGATTTTTTCACCTATAATCAGCTTCTCCTCTGTGTTCTGTGTGTCATGAAAAGTTCCGCTGTCAACTCATTCCCCATGAGGTAGCGCAGGGAATGGGACAAGCGACATTAATTTTTCCTGCCTATGTTGCAAATGCCAAAATATAAGCAGTATAGTAAGAACAGAAGGGACTCCATCTTAAGGCTAAGATTCTATTTTAGAAACCATGGAGTTAGGAGGTAAGATTCCTCATATGTTCTTTGGTAATCAGCCAACAATCTATCTTAAGGCAGGGCAAGCAGTCCTAAATGATATGTTTCCAAAGGCTTGATGGTAATCATTATCTTGCAAAAGAACAGGATCAATAAATACCTGGTGTTAACTTTATAATACAGACTATCTAGAGGAATAACTGTGGATGGGGCATAATGTCTATCCTGGAGACAGACATCAGGAGACCACATGTCAGGCCTACATTTCCCCCCATCCCTCACCACCCTTCACCGCATTCCTGAAAACCTTGAAATACAGAATCCTAAGCCCTTAAGTGCACCTTCTCTCTAAGGTTGCCCACACTCCCCTCTCTTGGAGTGTGTTTATTGTTACTATTATTAAGGTATTACTGATGTACACTCTTATGAAGGTTTCACATGAAAAAACAACGTGGTTACTACATTTACCCATATTATCAAGTCCCCACCCATACCCCAATGCAGTCACTGTCCATCAGTGTAGTAAGATGCCACAGATTCACTGTTTGCCTTCTCTGTACTACACTGTTTTCTCCGTGATCCCCCACACCATGTGTACTAAACATAATACCCCACAATCCCCTTCTCCCTCCCTCCCCACCCACCATCCCACACCCCTCCTCTTCGGTAACCACTAGTTCCTTCTTGGAGTCTCTGAGTCTGTTACTATTTTGTTCCTTCAGTTTTGCTTCATTCTTACACTCCACAATGAGGGAAATCATTTGGCACTTGTCTTTCTCCGCCTGGCTCATTTCACTGAGCATAATATCCTCCAGCTCCATCCATATTGTTGCAAATTGCAGCATTTGTTTCCATCTTATGGCTGAATATTATTCCATTGTGTATATGTACCACCTCTTCTTTATCCATTCATCTACTGATGGACACGTAGATTGCTTCCATATCTTGGCTATTGTAAAAAGTGCTGCAATAAACGTAGGGGTGCATATGTCTTTTTGGATCTGAGAAGTTGTATTCTTTGGGTAAATTCCAAGGAGTGGGATTTCCGGGTCAAATGGTATTTGTATTTTTAGTTTTTTGAGGAACCTCCATATTGCTTTCCACAATGGTTGAACTAGCTTACATTCCCACCAGCAGTGTAAGAGGGTTCCCCTTTCTCCACATCCTCGCCAGCATTTGTTGTTCTTAGTCTTTTGTTTGGTGGCCATCCTTACTGGTGTGAGGTGATATCTCACTGTGGTTTTAATTTGCATTTCCTTGATGATTAGTGATGTGGAGGATCTTTTCATGTGTCTGTTGGCCACCTGAGTTCTTCTTTGGAGAACTGTCTCTTCATATCCTTTGCCCATTTTTTAATTGGCTTATTAGCTTTTTGGGTGTTGAGGCGTGTAAATTCTTTATAGATTTTGGATGTTAACCCCTTGTTGGATATGTCATTTACAGATATATTCAACCATAGTGTAGGATGCCTTTTTGTTCTGTTGATGGTGTCCTTTGCTGTACAGAAACTTTTTAGTTTGATGTAGTCCCATGAGTTCATTTGTGCTTTTGTTTCCCTTGCTTGAGGAGATGCGTTCAGGAAGAAGTTGCTCATGCTTATATTCAGGAGATTTTTGCCTATGTTGTCTTCTAAGAGTTTTATGGTTTCATGACTTACATTCAGGTCCTTGATCCATTTCGAGTTTACTTTGTGTATGGGGTTAAACAATAATCCAGTTTTTCTTCTGCATGTAGCTGTCCAGTTTTGCCAACACCAGCTCTTGAAGAGGCTGTCATTTCCCCATTGTATGTCCATGGCTCCTTTCTCATATATTAATTGACCATATATGGTTGAGTTTATATCAGGGCTCTCTAGTCGGTTCCATTGGTCTATGGGTCTGTTCTTGTGCCAGTACCAAATTGTTGAGTACTGTGGCTTTGTATCAAAGCTTGAAGTTGGAAAGCATAATCCCCCCAGCTTTATTCTTCCTTCTCAGGATTGCTTGGGCTATTCAGGCTCTTTTGTGGTTCCATATGAATTTTAGAATGATTTTATCTAGTTCGTTAAAAAATGCTGTTGGTATTTTGATAGGAATTGCATTGAATCTGTAGATTGCTTTAGGCAAAATGACCATTTTGACAATATTAATTCTTCCTATCCATGAGCACAAGATGTGTTTCCATTTATTGGTATCTTCTTTAATTTCTCTCATGAGTGTCTTGCAGTTTTCAGAGTATAGGTCTTTCACTTCCTTGGTTAGGTTTACTCCTAGGTACTTTATTCTTTTTGATGCAACTTTGAATGGAATTGTTTTCCTGATTTCCCTCTCTGCTAGGTCGTTGTTAGTGTATAGGAATGCCATAGATTTCTGTGCATTAATTTTGTATCCCACAACTTTGCTGAATTCAGATATTCGATCTAGAAGTTTTAGAGTAGATTCTTTAGGGTTTTTTATGTACAATATCATGTCTTCTGCAAACAGGGACAGTTTAATTTCTTCCTTGCCAATATGGATACCTTTTATTTCTTTGTGTTGTCTGATTGCCATGGCTAGGACTTCCAGTACTATGTTGAATAGAAGTGGGGAGAGTGCGCATCCTTGTCTTGTTCCCAATATTAAAGGAAAAGCTTTCAGCTTTTCGCTGTTAAGCATAATGTTGGCTGTGGGTTTGTCATATATAGCTTTTATTATGTTGAGGTACTTGCCCTCTATGCCCATTTTGTTGACAGTTTTTATCATGAATGGATGTTGAATTTTTGTCAAATGCTTTTTCAGCATCTATTGAGATGATCATGTGGTTTTTTGTCCTTTTTGTTGATGTGGTGGATGATGTTGATGGATTTTCGAATGTTGAACCATCCTTGCATCACTGGAATAAATCCTACCTGATCATGATGGATGATCATTTTGATGTACTTTTGAATTCGGTTTGCTAATGTTTTGTTGAGTATTTTTGCGTCTATGTTCATCAGGGATATTGGCCTGTAGTTTTCTTTTTTTGTGGTGTCTTTGCCCGGCTTTGGTATTAGAGTGATGCTGGCCTCATAGAATGAGTTTGGAAGTATTCCCTCTTCTTTCTACTCCTTGGAAAACTTTAAGGAGGATGGGTATTAGGTCTTCACTAAATGTTTGATAAAATTCAGCAGGGAAGCCATCTGGTCCAGGTGTTTTGTTCTTACGTACGTTTTTGATTACCAGTTCAATTTCGTTGCTGGTAATTGGTCTGTTGAGATTTTCTGTTTCTTTCTGGGTCAGCCTTGGAAGGTTATATTTTTCTAGAAAGCTGTCCATTTCTTCTAGGTTATCCAGTTTGTTAGCATATAATTTTTCATAGTGTTCTCTATAGTTCTTTGTATTTCTGTGCTGTCCGTAGTGATTTTTCCTTTCTCATTTCTGATTCTGTTTATGTGAGTAGACTCTCTTTTTCTCTTGATAAGTCTGGCTAGGGTTTTATCTATTTTGTTTACTTTCTCAAAGAACCAGCTCTTTCTTTCGTTGATCCTTTCTATTGTTTTATTCTTCTCGAGTTTATTTATTTATGCTCTAATCTTTATTATGTCCCTCCTTCTACTGACTTTGGGTCTCATTTGTTCTTCTTTTTCTATTTTTTTTGTTAGTTTAGACTGCTCATATTGGAATGTTCTTCTTTCCTGAGGTAGGCCTGTATTGCAATATACTTTCCTCTTAGCACAGCCTTCACTGCGTCCCACAGATTTTGTGGTGTTGAATTATTGTTGTCATTTGTCTCCATATGTTGCTTTATCTCTGTTTTTATTTGGTCATTGATCCATTGATTATTTAGGAGCATGTTATTAACCCTCCATGTGTTTGTGGGATTTTTCATTTTGTTTGCATAATTCATTTCTAGTTTCATTCCTCTGTGGTCTGAGAAGCAGGTTGGTACAATTTCAATCTTTTTGAATTTACCGAGGCTCTTTTTGTGGCCTTGTATATGATCTACTCTTGAAAATGTTCGCTGTGCACTTGAGAAGAATGTGTATCCTGCTGCTTTTGGGTGTAGAGTTCTGTAGATGTCTGTTAGGTCCATCTGTTCTAATGTGTTGTTCAGTGCCTCTGTCCCCTTACTTATTTTCTGTCTGGTTGATCTGTCCTTCAGAGTAAGTGGTGTGTTGAAGTCTCCTAGAATGAATACATTGCATTCTGTTTCAGCTTTTAATTCTGTTAGTATTTGTTTCACATATGTAGGAGCTCCTGTGTTGGGTGCATAGATATTTATAATGGTTATGTATTCTTGCTGGATTGACCCTTTTATCATTATGTAATGTCCTTCGTTGTCTCTTGTGACTTTCTTTGTTTTGGAGTCTATTTTGTCTGGTATAAGTACTGCAACTCCTGCTTTTTTCTCCCTATTGGTTGCATGAAATGTCTTTCTCCATCCCTTCAGTTTTAGTCTGTGTATGTCTTTGGGTTTAAAGTGAGTCTCTTAAAGGCAGCATATAGATGGGTCTTGTTTTTTATCCATTTAGTGACTCTGTGTCTTTTGACTGGTGCATTCAGTCCATTTACATTTAGAGTGATTATGGATAGGTATGTACTTATTGGCATTGCAGGCTTCAGATTCATGGTTACCAAAGGCTCAAGGTTAATTTCCATACTATCTAAGAGCTTAAGAACTCACTTAGTATGCTATTACAAACACAATCTAAAGGTTCTTTTTTTGTTTGTTTTTTTTCCCTCCTCCTTCTTCGTCCTCCATTCTTTATATATTAGGTATCATATTCTGTACTGTTTGTCTCCCTTGATTGACTTTGGGGATAATTTCATTTTGCACTTTCATAGTAATTAGCTGTTCTATTTTGTTTACTGTGGTTTTACTACCTCTGGTGATAGCTATTAAACCATCGGAACACTCCCATCTATAGCTGTCCCTCCAAAATACACTGTGGAGATGGTTTGTGGGAGGTAAATTCTCTCAGCTTCTGCTTATCTGGGAATTGTTTAAGCCCTCCTTCAAACTTAAATGATAATCTTACCAGATAAAGTAATCTTGGTTCAAGGCCCTTCTGCTTCATTGCATTAAATACATCATGCCACTCCCTTCTGGCCTGTAAGGTTTCTGCTGAGAAGTCTGATGATAGCCTGATGGGTTTTCCTTTGTATGTGATCTTATTTCTCTCTCTGGCTGTTTTAATAGTCTGTCTTTATCCTTGATCTTTGCCATTTTAATTACTATATGTCTTGGTATTGTCTTCCTTGGGTCCCTTGTGTTGGGAGATCTGTGCACCTCCATGGCCTGAGAGACTATCTTCTTCTCCAGAGTGGGGAAGTTTTCAGCAATCACCTCCTCAAAGACACTTTCTATCCCTTTTTCTCTCCCTTCTTCTCCTGGTACCCCTATAATGCGAATATTGTTACTTTTGGATTGGTCACACAGTTCTCTCAATATTCTTTCATTCTTAGAGATCCTTTTTTCTCTCTGTGCCTCAGCTTCTTTGTATTCCTCTTCTCTAGTTTCTATTTCATTTATCGTCTCCTGCACCTTATCCAATCTGCTTTTAATGCCATCCATTGTGCTCTTCAATGATAGGATCTCCAACCGTAATTCATTCCTGCGTTCTTGAATATCTTCCCGTACCTCTTTGAGTATGTTAATGATTTTTATTTTGAACTCCCTTTCAGGAAGAGTCATAAAGTCCATATCATTTAAGTCTTTCTCAGGAGTTGTATTCATAATTTTACTCTGGACCAGGTTCCTTTGGTGTTTCATATTTGTGTATGGCGCCCTCTAGTGCCCAGAAGCTCTCCTCTCTGGAGCTGCTCAGCCCCTGAAGCAATGTCGCGGATTGCAGGGGAGTGGTATTGGTGCCTCGGGGGAGGAAAGAGCTGTTTCCTGGTTCCTGGCTGCTATGCCTGTCTCCTCTGCCTGAACCAGTTGGCCAAACACACAGGTATAAGCCTCTGTGCTTGGCGTTTTTAGTTGCTGTAGACAGATCTTCCCTCTCGCTGATCTAATGCCAGGGTCGGGTTTCCCGGTTTACAAGCTCGGTGTGGCTTGTCAGGAGAAAGGCACACTAGTCTGCCTGTCACAGAAGGGGTTCTTGGAGCTGTGTAGGCAGCCAGGGAGCTGGAGCACCTGAAGATCATGAAAGCTCCCAAGCTGCTGGGCAGAGTGCACCTGGACAATTTTATCTACCTGTCCTTTCTCCTGAGCAGTAAGCTCTGTGCAATCCTTGCCCCTTTAGCAGCCCTCTTGCTCAGGGCTTCTTTGTTAGGAGGTCTCTCAAACTTCCCACCTTTCTTTTGTCCCAGAGCAGCTGGATATGCATCCCTGCTTTCCACAAGCAAATGGAATCTTAGTCTCTCCAAGAATTCTGCCTGTCTTAGCTTTCCAATCCCTTAATTACAAGAGTATCTTGCAAGTACCATGAAATGTAGGTTTGTGCTCCGAGAGCAGATCTCTAGAGTTAGGTATTCAGCAGTCCCAGATCTCCACTCCCTCCCTGCTCCATTCCTCTTCCTCCCGTTGGTGAGCTGGGGTGCGGGAAGGGCTTGGATCCCGCAGGACCACAGCTTTAGTACGTTACCCTTTTTCATGAGGGCTGCTCTTGTCTCCAGGTGTATGCAGTTTGTTGCAGTCCTCTTTCCTGTTGCTCTTTCAAGAGTAGTTGTATTAGTTATATTTTCATATTAGATGTGGTTTTGGGAGGAAGTCTGTCTCACCTCTCATGCCACCATCTTTAATCCAGTAATCTGGAGTGTGTTTTTAATAGCCTTAAACAGACTTCCCACTGGTCAACTTGCTGTGTTTGTCACCGCACTCTTCCAGTGGTGTCTTTGTTACTTTGTGATTTTATTCTGTTTTCCAGACTTGCACAATTCTTCCCTCTGTCTCTTCTACTCCAGACAAGTAGGGAGGTGCTTTTGAGCTCTCTTATTTGGGCTTGAAAGTTCCTGCTGCTTGGGGTCCCCAGACAGGCCTGCTGCTGTATGATCATGTTCTTTAGTAGCCTGCCCAAAATCTTTCTTTGCCCTTGGGAAACTCTCACAACACAATTTCACTCCATCAAGTGCTCTGTGGCTTCTCCAAATCCTGGGGTTGTAGGGACTCAGTGCCCACATCCTGCAGATCCAAGCAGACATTGGACAGCGAATGAACCTGGCTTCAGGAGTTGGCATGGATGTGCCCTTTGGTGAGCTGGAGTTCAATGAACTTCCCTTTCCTCCCTATTCTTTTCCTCACTCTCTGCTGCCTGCAAAGCAGCTGCCAATTCCTTCCTTACCTACACTTTTCTGAACTGCTCCAGAATTCTTTCTCATTCAGAATCAAGAGCCCTCTCCTTTCCAGGTTCAAGTTTTACCTGGTGCACAGGGAGAAGTCTCCCCAGACTCAGCTGCTTGACGAAACCCTCCTGGAGTCATGGAAGTCCATGATTAAAGTTGTTTCTTACCAACATAGCTAGTGAGCAATATCATATAATACAGGCTAACTTACCTTATAAACATCCCAAATCTATTACAAACACCAAATCCTTTAAAAATGTGATGTTACACCTTTTTGTATTCATCTGTGTGCTATGCCAGGGCATTGTGCTCAGTTTAATTTGAAAATGTGTTAAATGTGCTATTTTCCCTATCTAAACATTTCAAGTGATTATATTTCAAGTGATTACCAGTTGTGTTTGGATGAAATTTTCCATATGTAGAGATGTCAGAGAAACCGTATTTCATAGTAGATATTATGGTATGTAGAAATGAGGCCATTGAAAATTTGACCATCCAGTTTGCTTTCTTTTGGATTCATATGAGAGAATAAACCTCCTGTGGCTCAAGGCTGAGAGGGATTCCCCACCTGGCATACGTTTTCTATGAATCTGATGAGATGGAAGGAAAACAAGGGTGAAAGGTTCGGGAAAGGTTCTTTATTTCTCACTGTTCAGTCTCTCTGTGCACACTCCTCTTTCTCTCCCAGTCACTCAGCTATGCTCCCCAGCTCTCTCTCCCCACGTGCCCCCAAGTCCTCCTGAGACCGGGACCATGGGCTTAGACAGAATAGGGTGAGGGCTGCTAGAAAAGGACCCCTACCAAAACTCCGTTTAAACAATTAGCAAAGTCAGAGTCACATTAATTCTCTAAAGTAAACTATCAAACTAGGAATATAGGCATTCTTCAGTGAAGATTAGTTAAAAGTAAAAAGCCAGGAATAACCTGGCCTGGAATGTTTGAATATCCCCCAGATAAGAAAGTACCTCAGCATAGCCCATGTCTCCATTGTGTCAATTAAATGAGGCTATTGTAAAATTTGCTTTAGCCTGCTGAAAGGCCTGGCTTATCTTCTTTAACTTTGCCCAGATGCTGCTTCTCCTCCTCCAGCCCCTAATGAAGTAATATATAACCTGGGCAATGCATATAACAGGCTGGGCCAGCCATAAACAACATAGTGAAGGGCAGAAAAGATTCCACCTCAAAAATAAGATTGCATTTTAACACCCAAGAAGTTAAGAAGTAAGAATCTTATTATTTAACAAACTCAGCCCATCTTGAGAGCAACACAGGCAGCCTTGACTGATATGCTCCCAAACCTGCTATTCTGGGAAAGAATCAAAGCAGTAAATTTCTTACGTTAACTCTGCAAAATAGTCCAAAAAACTGATAAGAAACTTAGTGTCTCTTCAAAGTAAACATTTAGAGACCATTTGGTGGGTCTGCATCCCTAGCTCTTTGTCTCTCAACCACCTATAAATCCCCTAGACAACGCACCACGACTCTCTTGTCCCCTCCTAGCATGAGCCAGGAGCTCTATTCTCTCACTGTGTCTCTAAATAAAAGCCTCCCTGGCTTTCCCACTGTTACGGAAAATACTGGAAAACCTGGACTGGATCACTGATGGAAGAACCAAGCGGCACTTGGAGGTCTTGGAGTGTTGAGGCTTTATTTCACACCGGCGGGCTCAGAGGGGAGTAACCTCCCAAGGTCTGAGCCCAGAACAAAGGCAAGGGGAGCAATATATATCTTTCTGCTTCTGTATCTGTAACATTCCTACGTGCACAGCAAGCGAGCAGGCAAGGGGTGAGTTTAGGGAGTGAGCGCCTGGTAGAGTGGGGAGTTGTGGATAAAGTGGGGTTCCTATGGCCAGGATCCTCACTGAACTTAAATGTAACTGGCCTGTTGCTATGCTACGGCTTCCATACCGTTAGGCAATAAGCCATTATTGTGTTAATATAAGGAGTTCCGCCCAGTGCTCGGCCGGAGACTGGGTGGCGGGGCTGCAAGGCTGTGGGAGAGCGGGGCGGAGGCTGGAGTGGTGGCAGCGCTGAGGACAGAGGCCCGGAGGACGGCTGTGCGGGAAGGCTGTGCAGAGAGGCCCAGAGGTAGAGACCGGCTTTCTGCATCCGAAGCAGCAGTGATAACACAGACTCGCTCTGACAGAATGGGATTTTAGTGACTGACCCGCCACCTGGAAATAAAGTTGGGTATAACCTTTTCACCCCAAGAACCCTTTGCTGTAAATTTCTTTGGTCACAGTGAATCTATAGCGAACTTGCCTGGAGCTGAAACTCATTTGCAAGACAGGAGTGAAGGGGAGGAGGAGACAGAGGGAAGCCCCCTGGGCTAGACTGCTGTCCTTGTAAATTGCTGTCCTTGTAAATTTTTCCCTATCACTACCTTGACTTTTCGCTAATTTAATTCTTCGACTCTGCAAACAAGAACCCTGGCATCACTTCCTTTCCCCTGCTGCCAGGAGTTCTGCTTTCCCCTGCCCCTCCCTGCAGGAGCAACTCCGCGGGTGGGTCCCTGTTGACTGGAGGGCGCCCGACCAATTCTGTACTGGAAAGGAGGGGTGGAGACCATCAGTCCAATTACAGACTGGTGGCTGTGCTGTGGTAATGATTTTCACACTGGTGTGCAAACAGCCCCTTATATGCATCCAGGTGGGAATTCCAGTTGAAAACTTCCATCTCCCCAACACCCCTCATCACATGCTCTCAGAAACATTGCAAAGTTCATTATTCTTTATGTGAGAATAAATCCAAATGTCATCTGTAGACAGTGTGATT
>JAVSCE010002417.1:0-73600 GCA_032199065.1 Smutsia gigantea
ATCTGACTCTGTGCTTACTGCATTTGTCATTATACTCTCAAAAGGCAGAGGTGAAGGTGTCAAAATTTTTCTTTATAAACATGAATTCATTGATCCTTATTAAATAATATAATTCTAAAATACACATGGCTTTTGAGAGAAATTAATTAAATAAGAAATTGAAAATGAAATACACACACACACATATATATATACACACACATATAAATGAAAATGAAATATACACATATAAATGCATTGGAAGTCTTTTACATCCTATTATGTTTACCTTAAGTTTCTTAAAGTTAGAAGCATATTTTCCCAGGATTGGTATATTTGCATATACTTTCACAGTATCACTGATTTATTTGTGTATCAGTTTTAATCTAAAGATTTCAAAGTGATTAATAATTACTAGCAATCATTTACATATTATAGGCATTTACAATTTGGAAATTGTGTTACCATCCATTATTTTCTATAGTATTAATAAGAACCTTATTAATTAGGGCAAGAATGATAAATATGATGTGATGGGAAAACTGTGACCTGGAGGGTAAAGGGATGTGCCTTAGGCCGCATAGCAAGTTATTTTCTCCAAGTAGATGTCAAATACATTTTTCATATTAGCATTAATTCTCAAGCCCCTTTATTTGAAATTTCCCTCACTTGCCATTAGCAAGAACAGGGTTGCATGGCACTCCAAATCAATCACGGGCAAAAGGGAGAGACACTAACAAAATTGTTAGCTGGCAATAAATCAAGGTTCCTTTCTGGGATTATTGAAGGTTGGGAGCCACCTTTCCTAAGCACATTACTACCTCAAACCAAAACAAAAAACAAATTGTGTTAATAAAAAAAGAAATAGAAATGGCTGCTGGGTGGGCAATCGGAGTGTCTTCCACAACAAACATAATGTACTTTTATTTCATTTAAACTCTACCTTTGTGTGCCAGGTAATGTAGAAAAAGGAGTCCCTGATGCCGATGCTGCTACTAAATACATTAAATGAGGAGAGTATGCCCACCGTTCCCTTAACTCCTTGAATTTTGTTCAGCTTTCTTTAGCTACTCTAAACACACATACCAGTTTGTATTATACACATACTAGTGTGGCTAGGATTTTGCATAAAAATGGGAGACATTACACTCATTTAGATCAGTTAAATTTCATCTTCTGATTATAAATTCTTTGAGGGTGGAATTTAATCTATTTTCTTCACCATTTTATTCCAGGAGTCTCTCAGTCAGTGCCTTGCACATAATGTGTTCAACATGTCTTCTAAATTGTTAAATCATGTTATTTCATACCATTTCTTATCATCTGTTAGACCCTCCTTGTCTCCACTGAAACTGTCCCTTCTAGACAGAAAGTTTTGTTCCTCCATAAAATGTCAAAGAAATAACCAATACTTACTTAATATTGATTTTATGCCAAGCACTCTTCTAGGTATTTTATTTATGCTGTATGTACATTTTCTTTAATTAAATTAATCAGAATAATCATCCAGAAAAGCCCCACGAAGTCACTCTATTTCCTGCCTCTGTAAACCTGGAGCTAGCAATCACAGAGCAAGGAAAACAGAACAAAACAAAACACCCTACCAAAAAAATCCTACATATGTGTTACTGTCGCAGTGAGCAGACAGTACAGAAGACAGACAAATGTGATTGAGAACTATACCCTTCGCACCTCAATCCATAAGCCCTGGAACGCACCCCTTCACCCTGTGATTTGTGTCCAGAGAACTCAGTGAAACAGTTACCTCACACTAGACACAGGACACCACGACTGTGGAAAGTCCCCTGAAGTCACTGGAACATACACAGGAGTGTGTGTCTATGGATATAAATACAAAATGCTTCACTCACCCCGGCCCCCAAATCTGACCTTATTTGTCAGTTCTACCTTGGCTGGGTCTGGAAGGCGAGGAAAGAGAACATCTTGACCAGCGAATGCTCTGACAGACACAGGAGAGGCGTGCAGATGGGAGATGCTAGGGAAGCAGGCCTGCTGTGCCCGGGCTTTACCGTCCCTGCCCTCACAGCCCCAGTGGCAGGCGAAGCCGTACTGGCTCGGGTGGCTTCTTCCTCCTGGAAGTTCCAAAGACCTTCTGTTGTTTTATCTAGCATGATTGTTCCTTGTGGAAAGGATTTGTAAAATGGAAAGAGGAGAAGAAAAGGGAATTCACGGTCTCCACCACCTACCACAATTGTTCGCACATCCTCACCCCAAAAAATTCCTTACAGTCTTTCCCTCCTGAATTGTGTTTTGTCTTTTGCCTTTGTTCTGGACATAAACAGCAATAAGGAAAAAAGGCCTCTCCTATATCTAGGATTATCATATATTGTTCCATCCAGGACAATTTGAGAATAAAAGGGGAGCTAAAATTAATTATACAGATGTTTGAAATTTTAATTTATTGACTGATAAACTGGTTATATGATATGGATGTACCTAAAAATCTGTTTTCAATAGTAAAATTCATCCTAAAAAGTTTAAGTAACATTCTGTGTACATTAAAGCATTTAAAGTTGCATGTAAGGTTACATTTAAAGTTTTTTTTAACATATTTATGTTAATCATCTGCAAAATACTTCTTAAAAATTCAAACATTTCAAAAATCAATGGGTGACAAGCCGTGCAGAGAGAAAAAGCTTGGATCCCCATCCTACAGTTGGGGAATTCAGAAAACCTTTCTGTCTCTTAAAAAACCTTGCTTTAGATCCCTCTGTCCTCCTGTGGACTTAAAATCGCTATTTTGGTTGTCAGACAGTGAATCTTATCTTTCCCTCTCTGTGTATGTCTACCATACCAACCCTAATTTACTTTTCTACTTGACGACTCTGCATCCCTGGAAACAGTTAATGAATGTTTCAGGCTGAGCTAGGTGAAATAAAGGCTATGAAACAGCAAGAGAAAAACATATGTCTCCAAAATCATCACCCCCTCTTACAAAACATTATTAAAAGATAATGAGTGGGTCAAAAGTAGGTATGTATCAATGTTGCTATCTGATAATATTGACATATTGAATTACAAAAGAATTTCATATTGCTACAAGCTATATGCGAAACACTAGTTTCATAGCTTCCTTGTAAGAATAATCATTCTGAAAAATTTTGCTAACTTAAAAGCGAAGAACAATTGAGGAACAATCTTTAGATTTTTCCTTAGTTTAAGTTTTTATTCTAACCTCTCATTCTGTGGGCATGTACATTTTAACCCACAAGAGATGCAATTTAATAACTTGATCTAGGGATGTAAATGACAAGGCATTGAGCAAAACCAGGACTGAGAGATTTTTGCTTCTGGTATCAACAGCCTTCATTTGAAAGCAGGATTTGGTTACCTGGGCTACTTGTCTGACTATTTAGTAATGTGGTAATCGTTCAGATTTGCTTTGAGGTTTCCAAAGTTGCTGCTGTTTCACATATATGATTTAACTTTTCCATGAATACTATGAAGTATTATTAATTGTATTTTACAGCCAATCTGAGACCCAGAAATCATAAGTGATTTGTGCCAAGTGGACTGAAAGGCCAGAGTGGTGCAAGAGGTCACCTGAATTAGAATTCTGATTCTACCGCTGACTGGTTCTGTTAGGTCCGTGAATTTCTTAACCTCCTCAAGCTGCTTCCTTATCTGCCAATGAAAATTAGCAAAGTTCACTTCCAGGTTATAAAAGGAATACAAGTCTTAATACTTACACAGGACTTCTCAGTTCAGAGCTTGGGAGGGAACAGCCTATTAATGAATGAGTATTCTCACTGAATAACAGTGCTGTATTTTCTATTATATTCCACTGCTTTTTTTTCCCCCTTTTAAATAAATCCTTTTAAATTTGGAACAATGACTGACTCCTTTGCATCTTGTTTTGCCAAGGATCAGCAGAGATAATGAGACACTGAACCAAAAGGGATTTTTTTGAATTTACAAATTAATAGAAATACAAAAAGCAAGAACTGTAATAATATGTTAACCCCGCTAACTACCTACAGAAGCACAAGTGTGGAAGGGAAAAGGACTGGCTCAGAATTCTACGGGCAGTAAATGGCACACCTGCATTTCTTTTAGAGCCCTGATCTCTAAACTAAGATCCAGGGCTTTCAACACAATGTGCATTTTATCCTCTTCAAGCTGGGTAAGACCCACAGGTTTTACCAATGAAAAATGAAGAGGCCTGCCAAAATTCCAGCCAACTCTGAACCCTTACTGGGCATCTGCTGAGGGCCAGGTCCTGGGCCAAGTGCTCTGGAGGATAGACTTGAGTAAGGCATGGTCACTGCTCTCTCATGTTGTGGCGGAAGCAGGCACACACATAAGTAATTTGATTCCAAGGCAGACTGTGATAAGTGCTATCTTAGATCAGTGGAGGAGACAGGTCACACGACTGGAATAGCATGAAGTCAGGCCTGAGGCCTATCGGGTTCATCTTGCAGCTTGGCAATGGTCCCAAAACCCTGTAGCTTTGTGTCCTGGGTGTGCTGGGTCATAGGATGCTTCCACTGCCTCTCCTGGCATCCACCGTTAAGGCTCCTGGGGTCTGAAGGTGTATAAAGACAGGTAAAGAGGAAAGTTTGTTCCACTTCTTAAAATGAATGATTCTAGAATGCCTGGCCTTATGGAAAAATGGCCTGCTTCAAAGTGACCTCTCTTCTTACCTAGCATGTGGGGAGGTGCCAAACATCAGAGCCCCTTGTTTTCTAGACATTCAGGAAGTGAACAAAACAAAAATATTAAGTTTGTTTATTTTTCTAGGGTAGTTGTTATCTCATTTAGCTTTGCCTTAGCTGTTGCATGTCTGTCTCCCCAGCAGGGACTGTGAGGTCCTGGAGGACACAGCCCCTCTGCCTCCTGATCTCCCACAGCACCCAGGGAAAGCGTTAGTGCCTTAAATAATCACATTCAGCTGAATTGAAAGGAGCCTTCTGTTATTCCTTAATCTCTTCTCCATTTCTCAAGTTCAGAATATCCTCAAATTCAGAATTAAAAGTGAAAGGGAAGAAATGAGACCTTTCTCTACTAAATATTGCACTGTGTTAAATAGATTGCAAAAAAAAAAACAGGGTGGGGAGAGGAATTAATTTGTATGAAAAAAGGAAGGAGGGGTTGCCTGGAAGCCCAGAGGTCTGAGCTCTCCCCTTGGCTCTGTCTGACCTAGGTCCCTCTGGGTCTCTCTGCAAGCTGTGCCTCTCTCTGGGTCTCAGGCTCCTGGACTGCCACACATGAGGGCTGGATAGATTTATTGCCAACACTTAGTTTATTTTGAGTAATCTATCATTTTAATTATGGTTATTCTTCACTCATACTCAACAGTAATAATAATGGTACAATGACTTACCATTTACAAAGCATTTACAGATAAATTATACTCACTTATATACGTATTTATAAAATTATGCTTTTGACAGTGCAATTCCATAATTAGGACCCAATGATATAGAAGAGAGGGCAAAGTGAGCTGAGGAGTCCTCCACGCCATGCCCGCTCTGGAGCAGCGTTGCCCTCCAGGGCTTACTCTGGCCTAGATCAGATTTCTGTGGTCATGCTCTGATCCAAACCAACTGTCTGGGCTTTGGAATAGACTCATCACTGGTGTGCATATCTCTAAGAAACCCATAGATTTGTACTTCTACATGTGCTGGCTGCAATCACCAACCAAATTCATGGAAGGCTTTAGGCAGAAGAACCTTCTCTCCTCTTTCTTGGCTTTACTCAGTCTTCACTGCCTACCTCTCATGTACACTAACAGCTTCAACCATCACCTAATAGTGATGATTACCCACTCAGGAATTCTAACCTGAACAGGGTGTCTGGTCCTAATCCACTCTCCTAACTAACTAATCAACATTGTGTCCTTGAAGCTCAGTGTGATCCACTCACTTTTATGGCCTTCCATCCTAACAGCACCTCCTCTTGGCCTGCCTGCCTCTTCCAACATCAGCCTTGTTAACTTGGCTCAAAACTTCCAGTTGAGCTCTGTTTTCTCTTCTTAGAATTCTATTGCTGATCAGTGGCCAAGACCAGCATATTTCCCCTTGCAATGTCTACCCCTCTAATACTTAGGCTTCATCATTGCTTACTTAGACCAATTCTTATCTTTTTATTTTCCCTGTGCTATTTCACCAGGCACACACTCCTTTCTAATTATGACACATCCCTAATCTGAAACACCCAGAGGCTCTCTATTGCCTACCACACAATCTACTTTTTTAATGCTGGCATTCAAGGCTTTCCATGATCTGGCATAATCAGCTCTCTCAGATGTCTATCCTGACACCATGTGAACTGTGCACTATTCTCTGTGCCTGCCACTTGCCCATGCACATGCTTTTGTAACTTAAATTGCTCTGAATGGCCTGTCCTATTTCTGTATACTATTGTTGATAAAACATGATTACATTCTCCAAAGTGCAGCTTGAATGGTCCCTCTCCCTTTACACCTTTTGCATACCAGAAGTGTGTTCTTCATCTTCCAAATCGCACATTTTTGCCTTTTCCTTGTACGAATGGGCACTGATCTTATTCTGCCTCATTATTTAGTCATTTGTGTACTTATTTGTCATTGCTGTTCTGCAAGACTCCCAGCAACCAGAAGGCAAGGTGTGTCCTGTACTCACCAGCATGCCCCACTGTGTATGCATTGGACTGGATGGAAGCAGGCCTACTTAAGCAGAACATAGTCAAGCAGAAAGAAACTGGACAGCAGATAAATGGTCAAAGGGCTTTGTCAGCCAACTTTGGAGTCTCTGGTTTACTTGTGGGAGCACACGTCCAGAACTGGTTTTGTTATTCCAGATTGAATGTCAGTGTGCATCACTGGGGAACTTGACACAGCAAAGAGCTCAATACAGCTTAGATTGAATTAGGTTATAGTGAGAAATCAAAAAGATGAGGGACAAAAAAAGAGACAGAAGACATCAAGGGGTAGCTTACCCCAAACCATAAATTTCAAAGAGCAGCTGAACCAGAATTGGAAATATTTATCCTGCTATCTGGGGTATCATATATCGACTATTTTCCTCTAGCTGTTTTTTTTTTACCAATTTAACTACATAAGAATGCAGAAGGCCAGAGTGTCTATATTTAAATAGGATTGATATTGGAACAATGGGCAACTTACTGGAACTCCAAAGCTCACCCCAGGGTCTCCCTTCACCACTGTCAAATCATTAGACATTTAGCTGTTTGTATATTTGTCTCCCAGGCAGAAACTGGAAGTTCCTGGAGAATAGAGTCCCTGTGACTCACCTGTTTATCTCACAGCACCTTGAAGGTGCTTTGCCTTATCAAATACCCAATCAATGATCAACTGAATTGATGTAAACTTCTGCTTTCCATAGCTCTTGCCCATGTCCCAACTTTTTCTTGGTCACTAAAGGGTCTCTGACTTGAACTTGCCAGGTAAAATTCCTCTTGCAGAACAATTAATTTGCTCTATGCATTCCTAAAGCTATTCAAGCCCACAGCACAAGAATCTGGCTCCTCAACCCAAAAACTCTGGCTTTTGGACAGGAAGTGAGCACACTGTGCCTCGCCAGCCCTCAGTGCAAGGACAGAGTGTCCCCTGGGCCAGAGCCTGGCCCTCTACCGCAGCAGCTGCAGCACGCACCAGAGGACTAGGAGCATGGCCACCTGGTCCTTATCCTCTCGTTCCACCTGACAGGAAGATGGTTTAAGTTTTCTCTTGCACAATGCACTGGAGGCGGAGGAGGAAGGCAGACAAAAAGAACTGGTCAGGTTGATTTCATCAGCCCTAGCAGCAGCTACTCAGTATTTCTTTGAGAAAAGATGTTTGGCAGCTTAAGTACTGCATGCTCAGGCAGATTCCATTAAACAGGACATCTGAGCGGTCTTCGATCTCCTCCTTCCCTCTTTTCACCTCTTCTCTTTCTCCTGGCCCTAGGCAAGGAGTTTTTCTTTTGGTAATCAGATGTTAACACAGAGAGTTTATTTAATTTCAATTAACGTGCACTTTTCTTCCATACTGAGTTCTTAATAGCATATCTTTAGAAATAAGTATGCAATGCATTCCTCCTCCCTTTTAAAAAATGTTTGTGCTTTTTTTTTGGACATAAAAGTAATATGCTCATTTTAGAAATTCTTGAAATTATATGTATATATATACATATATATAAGCATACTTGCTTTTAGTGAATCATTTAATATAAGCAATTTATAACTTTATACTTCAATCTATATTGAAATATTTTTTTCATGCTAATAAATTTTCTTTCACAGCAAAATTATTTGGTCACATAGTGCTACACTATAGAACCATAACAAAAGATATTTAGTTTTACACTATTGGATATTTGGGTCTATTTCTTGGTTACTGTATACAACGCAGTGATAAATATCTTGTCCAAGATTTTCTGTTGTGTATTTCATGTTGATTTTTCTTAGAATGAGTTCTCTTTCCATTTTGTGAGATTTGACACTGTGTCTTGTTTCTCGGATTTAGTCAGCAGATCCAACATTGGATTATGGCAGGTTTGGGAAGCTGAGGGAGACTGAAAAAGTAAAGAAGTCTAACTATGACTGCCGGTGCTCTGGGTCATTACAGACCTCACTGTATTGTTGCCAACATTCCTGCTTATTAACAACCTGCCCCAAGACTCTCTCAGACTTTAATCGATCCATAGTTTCACCCATCCCTTTAATTACAGTCCTAGAGCACACAAAGGGCCATGTGGATTGGTATGTGAGCCATGTCTAGTTCAACCAGCATGGATTAACAGGGGAAAGTAATTATAGAAATGTCAGTCTTTACCTTTATCCATATGTAGACTTTAAAAGGGGCCCAAATAACCAATCTACAGTGACACATACAATTGTTGCCAATCTCCTTAAATTGTACCAACTTTAATACCATTCCCTCAGGCCCTTTAATATATAGATCAACTTAGTCTCTGCAGCAAGAAGAATCTTTCCTCATTAGAATAAATAGGACAAGTAGAGGATTTCATTTGGTAGATTAGGGTGAAGAACTGGATGTTTGTAAAAGTGGTGCTCTGTGACATAATCACACCTCAAATATTTACTGTAACTGGGCAAGCCAGGAACTGTGCTAGTTTCTGCAGGGAATATGAGTTGAAGGTGAAACTCTCCACTGTTAGAGATGTTGTTCTATTATGTAGAACTAGTTGAGGAAGCTAGCAAATAGTGCAATAACAAGATGTTTGGTGTTACAGAATACAAGAATTATTGCTTACTTGTACCTTGTCTCTGTTGATTCATTTTGGGTCAGAGATAAGTCTTTAATGTCATAAACATCAATTAATAAGTATGGGCAAGGAAAACCCAGTGTGGTGGGGGGAGAGTGTAAACACATTTGACCCCTAAGCCTATACTCCAGGAATTTATAATCTAGGTAGATAAATGATAGATCTCTACATGAAGTAATGAATAAGCAGTTATTAAAAGAATTACATAGGCAACAAGTGTCAACATAGTTTAAAAGAGAAAAATAACTTTTTTTGTGGGGTTGGTCAAGGAGAGTTTCAGGAAAGAAAATGGAGGGAAACTGGACTATGAAGGATTTTTCCTTCCTTATAGTGTGAGTTGCTAGGGGATATGGAATTGGAGTTGCAAGGATAATGTTGAGGTGACATCAGTTAATAAAATGAATTTAAGCTCCACTTGGTCTTATTTCATAAATGTTTGGTGAGTATCTATGATGAGGGAGAAAATATACCAAATTTTTATGATATGATGATTTATAAGACATGGAATTCTCTCCAAGTCACTGTGAAGGGGAAGACAGTCCTTTTTGTTTTTACTTTTGTAAGGAAAAAAATAATAATATAACTTTGTTTGGTGCTTGCATAGGCATATGTGGAAGGTCAAGTAGACCTAAAAGAAAAAAAAAGGCAATGTTTGCTTCTCTTTTCTTTTTTGAGCCAAGTTCCTGTTTTTTTTTGGAAAAAGTCTGTAACACCCCAGTGATTAAATCTTCTATGTAAGCATGTTGTATCGAAATGCCAAACCACAATCATGTTTCCGTTGATCTACTTGCCTGCATCAAATCCTATATAAGAAATAAACACCTGCTAGCCGGGGTCGAGCTCCGCTCCTGTGTGAGTTGTGAGGCTCGACCCCCGCGCGGGAATACTCAATAAACCTCTTGTTTCTTACAGCAAGATTGGTCTCCGACGAGTATTTGGGTCGCCGTCCTTCCCGGGGATGAGCAGGGCCTAATACTTAGGTCTTACACTTTACAGTTCACAACCTTTCCTGCTTATCATTTCAAGCTCAACAAAAGCTTGGTAGGGTGGATAGTACCATCTTTACCTTAGGCATAAAAACAAAACACACATATAAACAAAAAACAAACACTGAGTCAGTGTTTGTTACTTGCTCTAGATTACACAGGGCTCCACACCATGTATTTATCCTGTACTACAGTGGCTGCTGCAGAATATTCTGTACACATGAACTTTTGGTCTTTGATTGCTCATGATTAGGTATTCAGTTTAGTAATTACACTGATCATTTTCATAGTTTATTTCTTAGATATTTGCCATTTTTTTATTTTAGAAGTTCATTATTCCAACAATTAGGCAGCAGAGATCCAAGCATCTGGGAATAAATTGTCTGCTTTCTATGACATTTACTAAACGCCAAGAGTTGACTTAGCTTGTTAGTCAGCTCTGCATAATTTTCCATGTATTTTCATTAAATTTTGTACTGAAACATTAACTTTAACTTATTTTTCAAAATTTTATAACTTCAAATAAGCTTTCATCTATTATTTTGACATTATTAAAACTATATTAACATAGTATTTAACATACCTTCAATATATAAATACTATACTGATACATGGTTATGTCTTAATTGTAATATATTATTATTAATATATATGGTAATATTATATCCTACTGTTATAATGTGCCATATGAGTAATTCTTTTGAAAATATGTTAATGTCTGATAGAAATTAAATGATTATACATGTATTTTCCAGATTTATATTTAAAAAATGAACAAGACCTATGATATCCAAAGATCTAGAAATCACTGTAAAACTTAAGAACAGAGAGCCACACAACTTTTAGGAAATATTTCTGGAGAAGCCATTGTTTCTCTTTTAATCTTCACAGGTGGGCGTCACCATAAAGAGTCTGAACTGAAAAGGAACTCACCCTGTTATACAACTAGTTAGTGGTAGAGCCTGATGCAATGTCTGATCCTAAATTTAAAAAATCACTTACTAGTTGTAAAAGCTTAAGATAAAGCTATTGCTTAATTTTCCCCAATTTCAAGCCCCTTACCTTTAAAAGGGAGCTGTTAATAAATAGTTCTGCCTACTCCACAGGCTGTTTGAGGAGAAGGAAGGAGTTAGTGGATGGAAGTGAGAATGCTCTGCACAAAGCACAAAGCACTACAGAAATGCAAGGTTTTATCAGTCTGTCTAATGCAACCCTCTTCTAATTGAGTAGGAGCTTAATGGAGTAGGGGCTTTAATTGCCTTTGGTGCAGCCATCTACCTTACAAAGGAGCACTGGAACTATAGCTTAGTTTCAAGATCAGTTTAAGGGTAAGCAATGATGTGTAATTATCTTTGGTGTCTTTTACCAACCTATCTCATCCCACTCACAGTTGCTAATCTTGGATGAGGTGGTTATATTGTTGCAAACCACAGGCACTCAGAATGTCCCACACCTTCAACTATGTACAGCTCTCCTCACCCTCACTGGAGATAGTATTGTGGAGAAACACTTGTATAATTTGAAAATGGTTAAGTGGCTTGGACTATTAGAAAGTGCACTGTAAGAGCTGAAATCTAAATTCTGTATATGGCTTTGCTACTTTGCTACTAGTTGTATGTATTAATTAAGCTTGTCATCCTCTTGGACTTCACTTTTCTCATCTATACAATGAGAAGATTGGGCTGGGTAAGTCATACATTTTATTATTTAACCATCATTTGTTCAAACTTACCAAATGCCAAGACAAATGCTTAGAATTGATGTTACAGAGATGGATGAGACTATGATCTTTGTTTCTAAGATTGCAATATCTTGTGAGGGAGACAGATATAAACCAGTAATGATAATTAAATGTGACAGGCTGTAATGACTCTTCCAGTTAAGAGTCAAATGAATGTGTTTCCCTTTTCCTCCTGATGGGTGTGTGTGCACGTGCAGGTGTGCACACATGTACAACTTCATACAGGAGCAAAGCAATTGCAGTAAAGGTCTAGCAGACAGAGACACCACAGGAATAATTGTTAATTGAAAAAGGGCTATCGCAGAAGATAAAAAGATGATAATATTTACTCACTGGATTTAGTTTACAGTTTCTTTGTCCATATGGAGAGAAGGTGACTGTGAGAGGTTTATAAAAGGTCTGATAAAGTTCAATAAGCCTTAGTGAAGAAATGTTTCCACTCTGTTCCATAATTATTGAGTCATTTCTGAGGGGACCTGGATTTTCATGCAGAGCTTTGCGCTGGGGTATTGCCCACCATCACAGGAAACCAAGAGTCGACTTTCCTTGATGATTATTTTCCTCGTGTATGGAAAGGAAATTCGAAGATTCTCTAAGAACAATCACACAGGACGTTATCAAGTCCCAGGATTCAGACTCAGAATCTCTTAAGCTGAGACTGCCTCTGTTGATTACTACATATATGTCAGATCTAAAAAAATGACCTTACAGACATCACTTGGTGTTTCTAGGCAACAGTTTCTTCAGTTGGAAATGGTGACCACTTTGTCTACCTCCTATGAGGACTGGGAAATTCAGGTGCTTGCAGTCTTTGTAGAGGTTCACACATGTTAGATGGGGTGGGAGAGCATATTTATTTGGAGAAATAAAACGGGAAAGAGCCATAACTTTGGGAACGTGAAGTTTCAATACATAAAGTAGCCATATCTGTTCAGAGCAGAGCTATAGGGACCTTGGAGATAACTTAGTCCCATATTCTCACTTTACAGATGAAGAATAAAGCCCCCAGGAGAAGTGTTAAATAAGACTTGTACCATAGCATAGTTGCACATATTTTAGACAGATCCTAAGAACTACAGGTGACAATTAGTCTTACAGATACTTCATGACTTCAGGGATATTAAGGACAGTGACTTTTTCAACATTGTCTTATGTTTAGATAGTTCTACAGTGAGGACTTACACACTCCATAAATTCACTGGGCAATTAATTCACTTCCAAACGTGGTTTTCTACTCTAAAAGCATATTCTCTCAGGGCAATGAGGGACAGCATTTTTTTTTAATTAAAGCTGTAAATATATGCTTGGGAAATATCCAAGCTTCTGAATTCCAATGACTGTAGATTATCTCCAGCTTCTTTTAAGCTTCTACCCTTGAAAGACTATGTTGGTTCTTTTCAGGAAGAGAGTCTGCCTGTAAAGCACATCAGGCACTTCCAGCCTGCCCTCATTCACTCCATTCCTAGGCAATTTTGAGACAGAAAAGTTGCAGTCGTTGTTTGGAGACAATTCTACACAGGTGTCCACATTTCTGTACTGCCTCTGAGCAGAAGCACTAACAAGCCTTAATTCCAGAATATATTTTCAAGGACGTTCATGCAGTGAACAGCTTTGGAAGATATTGAGAGTCTTTCTCTTTCAACAAAGGGAAGGCAGACTCTAGGTCACTGTAAGATCTTCAGGTTCCCTAAACTCAGAATTCCTCTCCTGTGATGTGTCCACTGTGTGCAGATGTCACCTGACTCTCCTGCCCTTGCGGAGTTGGGCCCCAGGGAACCAGTACAAAAAAAAGCTGTCACTAGCTGTTCTCTTGCTGAATAGGAAAATGTCCTTTGTCTCTGGGCTAACCATCTCATGTCTTCTATTGGCACCCATCACACACTGCGGCAGGCTAACTTGCTAGCTGACAAGTAAAATGTCACACCCTTTCTAGTTCTCGACAGTAGTTTTGGTAAATATTCACCAACATGCCTTCCATCAAAGAAACTCAACTTAATCCCATTCCTATTTGACAAAGATTGGTTTACAGATATGCAAATGATGATGCTAAACTAGACAAAGTAATGTTAGGGGAATAGACAAAGTAATGTTAGGGGAAGTATGGGAGAAGGTGTCCTAGATCGTTATAAATCGACGAGGAAGAGAAGGCCAAATGTGATACTTGTAAATATTTCAGCTCTCTTGCTTCAACCCTAGTTCAACAAAAACCCCATGTGGAAAAACATGGGGACAAAACTACAGAGAAAAGGAACCAGCCCTGACTTGAGGAGTTACAACCACCCAACTATTATGTCAGAGAATATATTTCCTTATTGTTTATGCAATTTGCTTTGCGGTCTTCTGTTTACTTTTATCCAAATGCATCCTGCTGATAGGGAAGGCTATGAACAATGTCTTTTACTGACTCACCACATACTCTCTCTTTGACTTACTACAGTGATACTCCCAATTCCACCACTACAATGACACAGATAACCAATCACACATTTTATTTTGTTTTAATTTTTGTTATATACATAAGGAAAAGACCACAAAAGTTTTAAGTACAATTTGAAAATTAAAAAGTAAGCAAGCCCAAATCACCACCCATGTTAATAAAACATTGACAACATTCCACTCAGAGGCCCCTTCACAATTATAATTCCTCCCTATCCCCACAGAGATAACTGCCCTTCAAAATTCTGTCTCAACATTTACCTGATTTTCTTTATAGCTTTACTCACTAAGCATGTATCCTGAATAAATATAGTTTAGCCTTGCCTGCTTTTGAACTTTCTATAAATGGAATCAAAGCCTGTTTATTATATTTTGTATAGTTTCTTTGCCAATCTATGTGACATCCATCAATTTATTGTGTAAAGCTTCCATCATTTTCATTTGAATTTTTGCATAGTATTTCTCTGCATGAATATGACACCATTTATTTATCCAGCTACTGTTGGTGGACATTTAGGTTGTTTTCATTTGGGACAAGGAATAAAATTCTGATATCCACATTCTTGTAAAGTTATTTTGGTACTTATCTCCAAGATATTTTTTAGGTTATATATCTAGGAATGAAATTTCTGGATCATAATATATAGATATTTTCAATTTCACCATATAATACCATTCTTTTTTTCAAAATGGCATACCAGTTTATATTGTATGATATATATGATTACACAAAAAATATATGAGATTACCCTTTGTAACATACTCTTTGCTACACTTGATATAGTCAGACTTTTTAATTTTGTTACATAGTTGAGAAGGTAATCTCATTGTGTTTTTAATTTTTTTACCCTTTTCTTTGTTGAGTCATCTGTTTATTTTATTATTAAGGTATCATTGATATACAATCTTATAAAGGTTTCATGTGAACATCATTGTGGTTATTACATTCACCCATATTATTAAGCCCCTCACCCCCACCCCACTGCAGTCACTGTCCACCAGCATAGTAAGATGCTATAGAGTCACTACTTGCTTTCTCTGTGTTATACTGCCTTCCCTGTGACCCCCTACATTATGTGTGCTAACCATATGTCCCATAATCCTCTTCACCCTCCCTTCCTACCCCCTTCCCTTCAGTAACCACTAGTCCCTTCTTGGAGTCTGTGAGTCTGATGTTTTTTCCTTCAGTTTTGCTTTGTTGTCATACTCCACAAATGAGTGAAATCATTTGGTACTTGTCTTTCTCCACCTGGCTTATTTCACTGAGCATAATACCCTCTAGCTCTTTCCATATTGTTGCAAATGGTAGGATATATTTTCTTCTTATAGCTGAATAATATTCCATTGTGTATATGTACCACATCTTCTTTATCCATTCATCTACTGATAGACACTTAGGTTGCTTCCATATCTTGGCAATTGTAAATAGTGTTTTGATAGACATAAGGGTACATATGTCTTTTTGGATTTGGGATCTTGTTTTCTTTGTGTAAATTCCTAGGAGTGGAATTACTGGGTCCAGTGGTATTTCTATTTTTAGTTTTTTGAGGAACCTCCATAGTGCTTTCCACAATGGTTGAACTAATTTACATTCCCACCAGCAACGTAGGATGGTCCCCTTTCTCCGCATTCTCACCAGCATTTGTAGATCCTGTCTTTTGGATGTTGGCCATCCTAACTGGTGGGAGGTGATATCTCATTGTGGTTTTAATTTGCATTTCCTTTCATGTGCCTGTTGGCCATCTGACTTTCTTCTTTGGAGAAGTGTCTGTTCAGATCCTCTGCACATTTTTTAATCAGGTTATTTGCTTTTTGGGTATTGAGGCATGTGAGCTCTTTATATATTTAGGTTGTAAACCCCTTATCAGATATGTTGTTTATGAATATATTCTACCATACTGTAGGGTGCCTTTTTGTTCTGTTGATGGTGTACTTTGCTGTAAAGAAGCTTTTTAGTTTGATGTAGTCCCATTTGTTCCTTTCTGCTTTTGTTTCCCTTGCCTGAAGAGATGTGTTCAGAAAAAAGTTGCTCATGTTTATTCAAGAGTTTTATGGTTTCATGACCTACATTCAGGTCTTTGATCCATTTCAAGTTTACTTTTGTGTATGGGGTTAAACAATAATCCAGTTTCATTCTCTTACACGTAGCTGTCCAGTTTTGCCAACACCAGCTGTTGAAGAGACTGTCATTTCCCTATTGTATATCCATGACTCCTTTATCATCTATTAATTGACCATACATGCTTGGGTTTATATCTGGCCCCTCTATTCTGTTCCATTGATCAGTGAGTCTGTTTGTGCCAGTACCAAATTGTCTTGATTACTGTGGCTTTATTGTTAGAGCTTGAAGTCGGGGAGCATAATCCCCCAGCTTTATTCTTCCTTCTCAAGAATGCTTTGGCTATTCAGGGTATTTTGTTGTTCCATATGAATTTTAGAACTATTTGTTCTAGTTCATTGAAGAATGCCATTGGTATTTTGGTAGGGATTGCATTGAATCTGTAGATTGATTTAGGAAGGATGGCCGTTTTGGCAATATTAATTCTTCCTATCCATGAGCACAGGATGTATTTCCATTTATTGGTGTCTTCTTTAATTTCTCTCATGAGTGTCTTGTAGTTTTCAGGGTATATATAGGTCTTTCACCTCCTTGGTTAGGTTTATTCCTAGATATTTCATTCTTTTTGAGGCAATTTCAAATGGAACTGTTTTCCTGATTTCTCTTTCTGTTAGTTCATCAGTAGTATATAGAAATGCAACAGATTTCTGTGTATTAATTTTGTATCCTGCAACTTTGATAAATTATGTTATTAGTTCCGGTACTTTTGGGGTGGATTCTTTAGGATTTTTTTTGTACAGCATCATGTCATCTGCAAACCGTGACATTTTAACTTCTTCCTTACGAATCTGGATGCCTTTTATTTCTTCATGCTGTCTGATTGCCATGCTAGGACCTCCAGTACTATGTTGAATAAAAGTGGGGAGAGTGGGCATCCTTGTCTTGTTCCTGATCTTAAAGGAAAAGCTTTCAGCTTTTTGCTGTTAAAAATTATGTTGGCTGTGGGTTTGTCATATATGGCCTTTATTATGTTGAGGTACTTGCCCTCTTTGTTTTGTACTTGCCTCTAAGTACTCACCCTACTTACCCATTTTGTTGAGAGTTTTTATCACGAATGGATGTTGCATTTTGTTGAATGCTTCTTCAGTATCTATTGAGATGATCATGTGACTTTGCCCTTTTTGTTGATGTGGTGGATGATGTTGATGGATTTCCCAATATTGTACCATTCTTGCATCCCTGGAATAAATCCTTCTTGATCATGATGGATGATCTTTTTGATGTATTTTTGAATTCAGTTTGCTAATATTTTGTTGAGTATTTTTGCATCTACATTCATCAGGGATATTGGTCTGTAATTTATGTTTTTGTGGTGTCTTTGCCTGGTTTTGGTATTAGATTGCTGCTGGACTCATAACATGAGTTTGGAAGTATTCCCTCCTCTTCTACGTTTTGGAAAACTTGAACGAGGATGGGTATTAGGTTTTCTCTAAATGTTTGGTAAAATTAGGCAGTGAAGCCATCTAGTCCAGGTGTTTTGTTCTTAGGGAGTTTTTTGATAACCGATTCATTTTCATTGCTGTAACTGGTGTGTTCAGGTTTTCCATTTCTTCTGGCTCAGTCTTAGAATGTTGGATTTTTCTAGAAAGCTGTCCATTTCTTCTAGGTTATTCAATCTGTTAGCATATCATTTTTTGTAGTATTTTCTAGTAATTCTTTGTATTTCTGTGGTTTCACAGGGGTTTTGCCTTTATCATTTGTAATTCTGCTTATGTGTGTAGACTCTCTTTTTTCCTTGAAAAGTCTGGCTAAGGGTTTATCTATTTTATTTATTTTCTTGTAGAACCAGCTCCTGGTTTCATTGATTCTTTCTATTGTTTTATTCTTCTAAATTTTATTTATTTATGCTCTGATCTTTATTATGTCCCTCTTTAACACTGACTTTGGGCCTCATTTCTTCTTCCTTTTTGAGTTTCATTAACTGTGAGTTTAGAGTTTCATTAACTGTTCATTTGGGATTGTTCATCTTTTTTTTTTTCCTTAGATCCTTTATTGAATTTTTTGGGGGGGTATCATTAATCTATGATTACATGAGCAACATTATGTTTACTAGACTTCCCCCATCATCAAATCCCCACCACATACTCCATTACAGTCACTGTCCATCAGCGTAGTGAGATGCTATAGAATCACTACTTGTCTTCTCTGTGTCATACAGCCCTCCCCGCCACCCCCCCCATTATATCTGCTAATCGTAATGCCCCTTTTTTCCCCTTGTCCCTCCCTTCCCACCCATCGTCCCCAGTCCCTTCCCCTTTGGTAACTGTTAGTCCATTCTTGGGTTGTGTAAGTCTACTGCTGTTTTGTTCCTTCAGTTTTTTCTTTGTTCTTATATTCCACATATGAATGAACATTTGATATGTCTTTTTTCACCTGGCTTATTTCACTGAGCATAATACCCTCTAGCTCCATCCATGTTGTTGCAAAAGGTAGGATTTGTTTTCTTCTTATGGCTGAATAATATTCCATTGTGTCTATGTACCACATCTTCTTTATCCATTCATCTACTGATGGACACTTAGGTTGCTTCTGTTTCTTGGCTATTGTAAATAGTGCTGCGACAAACATAGGGTGTATATGTCTTTTTCAAACTGGGCTGCTGCATTCTTAGGGTAAATTCCTAGGAGTGGGATTCCTGGGTCAAATGGTATTTCTATTTTGAGTTTTTTGAGGAACCTCCATACTGCTTTCCACAATGGTTGAACTAATTTGCATTACCACCAGCAGTGTAGGAGGGTTCCCCTTTCTCCACATCCTTGCCAACATTTATTGTTGTTTGTGTTTTGGTTGGTGGCCATCCTCACTGGTGTGACGTGATATCTCATTGTGGTTTTAATTTGCATTTCTCTGATGATTAGCGATGTGGAGCATCTTTTCATGTGCCTGTTGGCCATCTGAATTTCTTCTTTGGAGAAGTGTCTGTTCAGCGCCTCTGCCCATTTTTTAATTGGCTTATTTGCTTTTTGTTTGTTGAGGTGTGTGAGCTCTTTATATATTTTAGATGTCAGTCCTTTATTGGATATGTCATTTATGAATATATTCTCCTATATAGTAGGAAACTTTTTGTTCTATTGATGGTGTCCTTTGTTGTACAGAAGCTTTTCAGCTTGATATAGTCCCACTTGTTCATTTTTGCTTTTGTTTCCCTTGCCCGGGGAGATATGTTCATGAAGAAGTTGCTCATGTTTATGTCCAGGAGATTTTTGCCTATGTTTTTTCTAAGAGTTTTACGGTTTCATGACTTACATTCAGGTCTTTGATCCATTTTGAATTTACTTTTGTGCATGGGTTTAGATTCAGCTTCATTCTTTTACATGCAGCTGTTCAGTTTTGCCAACACCAGCTGTTGAAGAGGCTGTCATTTCCCCATTGTATGTCCATGGCTCCTTTATCATATATTAATTGACCATATATGTTTGGGTTAATAGCTGACCTCTCTATTCTGTTCCACTGGTCTGTGGGTCTGTTCTTGTGCCAGTACCAAATTGTCTCGATTACTGTAGCTTTGTAGTAGAGCTTGAAGTTGGGAAGCGAGATCCCCCATGCTTTATTCTTCCTTCTCAGGATTGCTTTGGCTATTCAGGGTCTTTTGTGGTTCCATATGAATTTTAGAACTATTTGTTCCAGTTCGTTGAAGAATGCTGTTGGTATTTTGATAGGAATGCATTGAATCTTCAGATTACTTTAGGCAGGATGGCCATTTTGATAATATTAATTCTTCTTAGCCAAGATCATGGGATGAGTTTCCATTTGTTAGTGTCCTCTTTACTTTCTCTTAAGAGTGTATTGTAGTTTTCAGGGTATAGGTCTTTCACTTCCCTGGTTAGGTTTATTCCTAGGTATTTAATTCTTTTTGAAGCAATTGTGAATGGAATTGTTTTCCTGATTTCTCTTTCTACTGGTTCGTCATTAGTGTATAGGAAAGCAACAGATTTCTGTGTATTAATTTTGTATCCTGTAACTTTTCTGATTTCAGATATTAGTTGTAGTAGTTTTAGAGTAGAGTCTTTAGGGTTTTTTATATACAATATCATGTCATCTGAAAATAGTGACAGTTTGACTTCTTCTTTACCAATCTGGATGCCTTGTGTTTATTTTGTCTGATTGCCATGGCTAGGACCTCCAGTACTATGTTGAATAAAAGTGGGGTGAGTGGGCATCTTGTATTGTTCCCAATCTTTGGTGAAAAGCTTTCACCTTCTCACTGTTAAGTATGAGGTTGGCTGTGGGTTTGTCATATATGGCCCTTATTATGTTGAGGTACTTGCCCTCTATACTCATTTTGTTGAGAGTTTTTATCATGAATGGATCTTGAATTTTGTCGAATGCTTTTTCAGCCTCTATGGAGATGATCATGTGGTTTTTGTCCTTCTTTTTGTTGATGTGGTGGATGATGTTGATGGATTTTTGAATGTTGTATCATCCTTGTATTCCTGAGATGAATCCCACTTGATCATGGTGTATGATCTTCTTCATGTATTTTTGAATTCAGTTTGCCAATATTTTGTTGAGTATTTTTGCATCTACGTTCATCAGGGATATTGGTCTGTAATTTTCTTTTTTTGTGTTCTTCTTTCCTGATGTAAGCCTATATTGCTATATACTTTCCTCTTAGAACTTTCTTTGCTGCATACCAGATTTTGGGGTGTTGAGTTGTTCTCATTTGTCTACGTATATTGCTTGATTTCTGTTTTAATTTGGTCATTGACCCATTGATTATTTAGGAGCACGTTGTGAAGCCTCCATGTGTTTGTGGGCTTGTTTTCTTTGCATAATTTATTTGTAGTTTCATACCTTTGTGGTCTGAGATGCTTGTTGGTACAATTTCAATCTTTTTTAATTTACTGAGGCTCTTTTTGTGGCCTACTATATGATCTTTTCTTGAAAATGTTCCATGTGCACTTGGAAAGAATGTGTATCCTGCTGCTTTTGGGTGGAGTGTTCTGTAGACATCTGTTAGGTCCATCTGTTCTAATGTGTTGTTAAGTGCCTCTGTCTCTTTACCTATTTTCTATCTGGTTGATCTGTCCTTTGGAGTGAGTGGTGTGTTGAAGTCTCCTAAAATGAATGCATTGCATTCTGTTTTCCTCTTAAATTCTGTTAGTATTTGTTTCATATATGTCAGTTCTCTATGTTGGTTGCATAGATATTTATAATGGTTACATCCTCTAGTTGGATTGACCCCTTTATCATTGTGTAATGTCCTTCTTTGTCTCTTGTTACTTTCTTTGTTTTGAAGTCTATTTTGTCTGATACAAGTACTGAAACTCCTTCTTTTTTCTCCCTATTAGTTGCATGAAATATTTTTTCCATCACTTCACTTTTAGTCTATGTCTTTGGGTTTGAAGTGAGTTTCTTGTAGGCAGCATATAGATGGGTCTTTTTTTTATCCATTCAGTGACTCTATATATTTTGATTGGTGCATTCAGATCATTTACATATAGGGTGATTATTGATAGGTATGTACTTTTTGTCATTGTAGGCTTTAGATTTGTGGTTACCAAACTTTCAAGGGTAACATCTTTACTATCTAACAGTCTAACTTCAGTCACTTAGTATGCTATTATAAACACAAATCTAAAGGTTCTTTTTTTTTTCTCTTTTTTCTTTCTCCTCCATTCTTTATATATTAGGTACTATATTCTGTACTCTTTGTCTATCCATTGACTGACTTTAGGGGTAGTTGATTTTATTTTGCATCTGCTTAGTAATTAATTGGTCTAATTTCTTTACTGTGTTTTTGTTTCCTCTGGTGACAGCTATTTAGCCTTAGGAACAGTTCAATGTATAGGAGTTCCTCCAAAATGCACTGTAGAGGTGGTTTGTGGGAGGTAAATTCTCTCAGGTTTTGCTTATCTGGAAATTGTTCAATCCCTCCTTCAAGTTTAAATGATAATCTTGCCAGGTAGAGTATTCTTGGTTCAAGGCCCTTCTGCTTCATTGCATTAAATACATCATGCCACTCCCTTCTGAACTGTGAGGTTTCTGTTGAGAAGTCTGATGATAGCCTGATGAGTTTTACTTTGTATGTGATCTTTTTTCTTTCTCTGGCTGCTTTTAATACTCTGTCCTTATCCTTGATCTTTGCCATTTTAATTACTATATATCTTGGTGTTGCCTTCCTAGGATCCATTGTGGTAACTGATCTGCATGCTTGCATAGCCTGAGAGACTACATCCTTCCCTAGATTGGGGACGTTTTCAGCAATTATTTCATCAAGGACACTTTCTATCCTCTTATCTCTGTCTTCTTCTTCTGATACCTCTATAATGCCAATATTGTTCCTTTTGTATTGGTCACACTGTTCTCTTACTATTCTTTCATTCCTAGAGATCCTTTATTCTCTCTGTGCCTCAGCTTCTTTGTATTCTTGTTCTCTAGTGCCTATTTCATTTATTATCTCCTCTATGTTATCTAATTTGCTTTTAAATACCTCCATTTTGTGCTTTATTTCAGGTACTGTATTTTTAAACATTTCTATCTCTTTCTGGAAGTCCTCCCTGCGTACTGACTATTTTTCTGTAGCTCTGTGAGCATGGTTTTGATTTTTATTTTGAAATCTTTATCAGGAAGATTGGTGATTTCAGTTTCACTTAGTTCTCTTTCTGGTGTTTGAGGGATTGTTGTTTGTACCAGGATCTTTTTCCGTTTTATATTCCTAATGATTACTATGGAATAATAACTTTCTGTTGACAGTGCACTCGAGTCCCCATAAGCTCTACTCTCTGGAGCTATGCAGCCCCTGGAGCAATGGTGCGGATCACTGGCAGGAAAGAGCTCTTTCCGGCTTCCCAGCCATAGTGCCTGCCTCCATTGCCAGGGCCACTGGGCCGAGCAAGCAGGGAGGATCCTCTATGCCCTTGTAGCTGCTGGAGGTGGGGCCACCCTTCAGCTGGCCTGGCGTGATGACAGAGGCAGCATGTTTGTGAACTCATGCTGGTCAGGAGGAGGAAGTGGCAGGCTGCTTATCACAGTGGGATCCTCAGCGGTGCATTGCCAGCCAGGGTGATGGAGTGCGTGAAGCTACTGAAAAGTGGTCTGAGTGTGCTGGGACAATTTTGTCCACGTGTCCTTTCTCCTGAGCAGCAAGGTCTGTGTGATCCTTGCCCCTTTAGCAGCCCTCTTGCTGTTGGGAAGTCTTTCAAAGTGCATCCTTTCTTTTGTCCCAAAGTGGCCAGTTGTGGGTACCTGTTCTCCACAAGTGGCTGGAAACTCAGTCTCTCTGAGTGTTCTGCCTGTCTTTGCTTTCCAACCCCTCTAATCTCCAGAGCACCATGTAATGTGGGTTCATGCTCCCAGAGTAGATCTCCAGGAGTGGGTATTTAGCAGTTCTGTGTTTCTACTCCCTACTCTCTCCATTTCTTTCCCTCCCATTGGTGAGCTGGATTGGGGACTGCGCTTGGGTCCTGCTGGATCATGGCTTTGTTACTTTATCTTTTTTCCATGAGTTCTTCTCTTTTCCCCAGATGTAGGCTGTCTGTTACAGTCTTCTTTTGGTCATTCTTTCACAATTAGTTGCATTTGCCATATTTTCATGTTATATGTAGTTTTGGGAGGAGGTTTCTGCCTCACTTCTCACACTGTGATCTTCTTTAATCTCATAGTCAAGTTGCCTGTTTTTTAAAGTTTATCTGTAGGAGCTCTTTATATATTCTGGGTACTGGATCCACATACTGTGGTACAAATATCTTCTATCATAGGAGGCTTCCTTTTATTTTCATGATGGTATTTGGGTGAAGTAAGTTCAGAACTTTAATATAGTGATATCCTTCCTTTGGTTACTACTTTTGGGGACTACTTTTTTTCAAGTAGCCAGGGAGAAGCTACTTGTTACACAAGTAATACAAAAATTGTATTCTGTCACCCAGTGTTCAGTTCAGCATATGGTGCTTCAGTTTGCAAAAGCAGTGCTTGGGTCTTTGGGTCTCCAGCTTATTTCTGTTCCACAAGACATGTATTTGGAGGTCCTTCCTCCCACTACACGAGTAAGGCAGAATGGTCTTCTGACTCAAAAGGCCATTTAGCATGGAGCTGGAATAGAATCCTGGTCTTCTGGTTCACTGTCTAGTTCTTGACTATCAGGCTGTCTCAGCTAAAGCACCACCTACATCACATAGCAATCCATTAAGGAATGAAGAATTCAGAGTTACAGCAAATGAGGTACAGAGTTGAGCAATAATCAGTGGTTTTGTGACACACTGCATGACCCAAACACTGCAGATGTAGCATAGTCTTGAAATGTTTTTTTAAAAGACATAGTTGATGTAGCAGCTTAGAAATGGTAACTGGGAGGTAGGGGTGGTATCCTTCAGGAAGTCATATACACCTAACTGAATGACCATTATATGGCAGTGTCCCCAGCAGACAGAATACAAGAGTGGAGGAACAAAGAGTGGAAGTAAGCGTGACTTGGCTTACCATTGTTGCCAGTGACACACTTAGGGAATTTGTGTTTTATGTCTTTACAACCTTAGTCTTTGCAATTCTACAATTAGTATCTGACAAGGTGATATTTGAAAGAAATTATAAACAAAGAAGATACTACAGCTTATAGTGATTGAGAGAGAGGGTAAAATTAAATAATAATAATAATAGTACAGAGTATTATGAAAGCACAGAGAAGAGGCTCATAAATCAAATAGATGTGGTTTTTTTTTGATGGTCAAGGATGAAGGTAGGGATTCAAAGAGGATTGGAAAAGGCTGGGAAGACTTGCTAAGAGACATAGTGATTGAAAAAGGTACTTGAAAAAGGCAAGAAAGCAATTAATCATACAGATGTGGGGGTGAAAGTAGTTCAGGCAAAAGGCAGAGAAACAAAAAGACAAGATGTATGGATTTCAGTAAGTGGAATGGAGTTTGAGAGGAATGTGCCAGAAGGTCAGGCTGCAGAGGCAGACAAAAGACAAAGCAGAAACCTCTAATGCTAAGGATGCCTGCAGGCAATGGGGAGTCATCAAAGGGTTTTAATTAGGAGAATGAGGTGATTCCAGGGACAATGAGCCAACTGAAGTGAGAATGCCCATTCTTGCACACCTTGTCCTCACCCCATGCAGAAAAGAAAATCTTTTGACAACTAATCCATATCTTCAAAAGATTTTTAGATTTCTGGAGAAGTTCCAGTGTAATATTCCAAGTTCAGGACCAACTGTTCTTTTGAGTGAGAGAGGGAAAAAATAAACAAAAAAACCTTCACTTTTGAAATTGTGTATCCTTTGCTTTTTGGGGGAGAAAGATTTCCAGTAAATGAGACCCTGATTACAGAGACAGAGGATATAATTACTTCAATAATGAGGTTGTTTTCGTAACCAGAATTTCCATTAAGAAAAGAGAATAAGAAAAGCTACAAGAAAATCTTCCTTGAGCCAGAACACTGGGTTTCAGTTTGTAGAATCACAGATTAGTGCAATCAAGAGCAAAACTTTGCTAGAGATTCCACTCAGGAGATAAATAAATAAATAAGTAGGATCACAAACAAGCACATGTTAATAGACCCCCAGTTAAAAGTGACTCCATTTCCATGGACAATTAGCCCACGGATAGCATTTTCACACCTACTTTGGGATTTCAGATTTATAGCCCAGGATTCATCAGAACCCTTGTTCCACTAAATATATTCTCTAGGTATGCTGGCTTCCCTTTAGACTTTTGATATTTATCATTAATTTCTCCTTTCTTGGGACTTATGCAACACTTTCTCACAACCAATCCTTGTGACTGTCTTAACTCACAGAACTGTGACCACCCTAGTCAGTAAGGCTTTTCTGTGAATTGAAAAGAAACATGGATTTTTAATCAGAGGGACTTTGAATTCCAATTTTGACACTTGCCAGTGGCCTGAGGCAATGGAACCTTACTGGGTCTCAGTCTGCTCCTTTATGAATTGGAGAGAAGGCATCTGATGGAATGTTCTTACTGTGTTCCTTTAACAAATGGTTCTCAGCCCAAGTCATACAGTAGAATCACTTGGAGAAGCTTTTCAGAAGGCCTCTGACATGGTCTCATCTTCAGAGATTCTGATATAGTGGGCCAGGGCATTTGTATTTTTAAGAAGAAAAGCTTTTCAAGTGTTTCTAACATACAGCCAGGTGGACAATGACTGTCTTTAAGCTCAGCCATCCCAGCTACACACTGGGCAACAGGTGCAGAAAAAAATGGACCATAAGCCTCATTGTACTGCTCTTGACACTGACCTGGTGAGCAGATCATAGACATGAATTAGAGGCTCTCTTTTATCTCTTTTGAAAGCATTAGAATGCCCCAGTGGCAAGCAGGACAGGGGGATCTCCACTTCAGTCTGGCAAAGCTTTATTACCCTGAGGACGGAATATGAGAAACAGAGGAAAGAAGGAGCCAGACCCCTTTCCTCCATATGTGGTGGTGGAATCTTGTGAAGAGTAGTCAAAAGGCCTAGAACTGCTGATTTTTGCAAATCACCACTTCCTACTCCTTTTCTGCATATAAGGGCCCCCCAGCCCCTGGTGGGAAGCTTTTCCTCTTGCTTAGAAGCCTGGAAAAGCATCTCATACTAAGAATGGGAACTCATATTGCATGAATAATGTTGGTATAGAGTTGAGAATTCTCCTAGGCACATGCCCAGCATTTAGGCCTCCAGTGTCAATCTGTAAAGGAGACTCTGCCAGCTCTCAATGGAGCTGAGAGGACTTGAGGGAAAGCAGGGCCTCTCCTAAGGGCTGTAGAGCAGCCCTCCTGTCTGTCACACACTGCCATCTCACCTACTGCACTACTAGGTCAAGTGGTTCTCAAACTTCAGCATGCATCAGAATTACTATAGGAACTCCGGTTTACTGTATATAAAGCCACAAGATGAACTTAGTAAGTTTCAAATATATGAAAAAGATAATCAACAAGAAAATATAAAATATAAACCTGTAGAAAAGCAAAAATACGGATTAAGCCTAGCCTCCTGAGTTTCACCTCAGGATTTCTGATTCAGTAGGTTTGCATTTCTAACCAGGTCCCAGGAGAGGCTGCAGCTGCTGGTCCGGGGACCACACTTTGAGCCTCACCCTTGCAGGGTCCAGTGCAGTGCGGCTCCCTGCAGCTGGATATCAAGGATCTGTTATGTTTGTTCCCAAATCTGTTTATGATTTTTTTAATGTAATTTAAATAAATAATCAGTAACTAATGAAATACAAATGTAAATAAAAAACTTTGTTCTATTTTTCTCTGAAAGTTAAGTAGAGTATTTGGGAATAGCCCATAAGGAGTCTTGCTTCTTTAAAGATGCTATCAAGTTAGTTGCCTGTCAGGTGAGAATACTAAAAGTTGGAGGTGATGAGGGTGGAGAGACAGAATTATAAAAGTCTTTAACTTTTGCATTCAGGGTGCTTCAGGGGTGTTTCATGATTTCTTTGCTCCACTTTAAAGATGTGGAATCTGGAAAAGGCCTTGGCACTATGTCAAAATATCATTGATACAAAGTGTATATGTATTTTTAATTTTAAAAAGTATCTTAGTAACCTGAAATAGTGTGTATACTTTTATTTTCCTTCTTAATTTATATATTTTCTTCATTCTTATTCACACATGATTAATTCATAAATCAACTGACCAATTATTGATATCTTTAACTGTTAAACTTAGATAATACTAATTTTTTGCCCACATAGAAACTACCAAGATTTCTCTTCATTCTAAGAACTAGTAAGCAGAAAAATAAATTACCTTGTGAGGTATGAAAGTATTTTGCAGCAAAAGGAAAAGAAGGAGCTTTGTTTTAAGGATTTGGAAGAAAGAATTTTGACACACCCGCTCATACACATACACACACACACACCCCTACACACATATCCCCACACATAGGGTCATTTGGTATACATCTATGTCTCTGGCTACATTACAAACACTGTTTTTTTTAGTTCCTTCTTTCTCTTTTACCCAATATTTAATTGTTAAAAATACTTAGCATTTCTACATACTATCATTTTATATTTGTTTAAAATAACAGTTTCTCCTTTAAAATTATTATTATAAATGATCCTGGGAGACTTCAGAAAGCATTTTATCTCTTGTATTAAATGTTGGATATAGATCTAATAATGCTGCCTAATTAATTGCCTTGTGTGATTGTATTTTATCTTATTATATCAGGAAGGATAATATTATATCTTGCTGTATTATATGTTTATAATGTTACATTAAAGTTTTTCATTACAGCTGTGTCCTGTTCTGCCTGAAAAGCTCCAGGTAATTCTTAAAGCACTAAGTAACCCCTCTTCTTTGAGCTCCTCTAACTAAAACTTACTTCTAGTTTAGTACTATTTATTCTCTATTACATATACTTGTTTATTGCTTATGCTTACACAAACCCTATATTATATTTAGGCAAACTTTTTCCTAAATGCCATTTGAAAGAAATTATTCTAAAAACTATGAATAATTAGACTGTTCTTCAGTGTTTGAATGATGATACATAATACTATCCAGTGTGCAGTACAATAGGCACTCTTATAAATTACTAAACTCTTCGGAAAGTAGATTTAGATTAGATATAAAGTATTCATTTGTAGTTCTTAACATTTTGGGAAAATTATCTTAAAAATTTTTGTAATAAATGTGAATTTATGAAGAGAAACCTAGCTGTGCACCCGGTATTCATGCTCCCTTCCTATAGGGTGGAGTCATTACTGGGAAGTGACTTCCCAGCCTATTTTGCATTAGAGGGAATCACAGGGGCTAAGTTCCAGTGAATGAAATGGGGATAGAATTAATCTAAGCTACTTCCAGCACTGGCCAGACACTAGGTTCAAAGCTTAAATTTCCATTAGTGGTACATAATAACCTTAAACAAGTTATCTAATACTTTGTGCCTCCACTTCCTCATCTATAAAATGAGTTTTATAATAGTGCCTACCTCATAGGGCTAAGGGTTATAAATGAGTTAACATATACTAAATTCTTAGACCAGTGTCAGGAGAGACCAGTAGTTGAGAAGAGTATAAGCATCACCAGATCCAACGAGAAATGCCAGCATAAGGGCTCACCCCACAGCCATGGTCCATAGGGCAGGCAGGGGTCTCAAACTGTAGGAGACTCAGACTTCCCAGGGCATGACCTCTCTGTTTCCAAAAAGTTAGGACAGCAGGGTTGAGATCCTTAGGCAGCATTCACAGAGGCTTGGAACCTGTGCTATGATCTGGCAGACCCTTGCAAAGCCATCTGGTCACCACGAATCTGGGACAACCATTCACCCTGACCTCTCCAGGCTCAAAAAAAGGATCATCTGGTGGCAGCTTTCCAGGGAGTTTGGGTGTGATGTTACTTCCATAAGTAAAGTCCTGTAGCTAGAAATTGCAATAGGAGGACAGCTAAAGTGGAACCTCTATTTGCCCTAAAGTAACCAATATGATTTTTGAAATTCTTTATTTAACAACCATTTACACAGCATTTTGTATGCAAAAGGCATTGATCAGAGAACTCTACACACGTTAATCCATTTAATCTTCATAACAAACCAGTGAGGGATGTTCTGTTATTACCCGTATTTTACTGATGCAGTTAGGTAGCTCACCCGAGGTCACACAGATAGTAAGTGATAAAACCATAATTCAAACCCGCTGTGACTCCCCAATCTGTTTTCTGAGCTGCTAAGCTCTCCTTCCTGTCTCAACAGACCAAAGGAGAGATGCCCATTAATATTTTTAACACCACTTCATTTTAGTCTAGCAGAATTGAAAATTTACAGAGAGCAGTCACAGTGATTAGCCATAGATTGGCACCATAGTCCCAGGAAGCAGGTAAGACTGTTATTAATTCTCATTTGCATAAGTAGAAACGGAGGGTCAGATAATCAACATAATGCTCAGAGGAACACTATCTGAAATTCAAATCCTGGTTGTTTGACTGCTGATCCATATTCTTGTCTCCACACTAGTTTTCTCAATTCTGAATTTCCCCTTGGAGAGAATTTAAAATAAGATTTTTTTTCTTTCTTCCTGTTCCCGCCAATTTTGGCAGAGTGATTACATCAAAGAGGTGAATTTTTTTTTTAACTCAGAAAGTTAAGCAATTCTCAAAATTACTAGGAATGTTTGATTTCAATCTTTTCAGGGAACCCATTGACTTATTAAGACTCAGGAGGGCTTTTGAAGCCTGACACAATTGTACAGGATGACTGGGGAGAACGTGGCAGTCCCTTTTCCTCCTTCATCTTCAGCCAGCACACTGGATCTCCCCTTTGCCAGCTAGTGAGGCAGGCAAGTCGGGACTGTGTACAGGCAGGAATCGAAAGATTGGTAAAGGAAACCCTGGGGCTGCCAGAAGGTGCCTTGGGTTCAAGTCGCACATGACCTCATGACACACTGGGGGAGCCTCTGCAGATCACTTACCGCTTAGGCCTCAGTTCTGCCATCCGTTGAGTATGGGTTTTAGACGAGGTAATTGCTGAAGTCCTTCACATCTTCCCAGCTCCTTTAGTAATCTGAGTGCTTCGTCTGTCTTTCCATACGACTTGGGACATGTTGTGCCTCACTGGCCTCATCTGTAAACTTGGAGTAATGACATTTATCATAATTATCTCTCCAGATTGATGAATGCAACCAAGAGGATGCTAAATACAAATGCCTTTAAAAACAAGTATACTTTATAACAGTATATAACAAATATACTTTATATTTATACAAACGAACATACTTTATACCATTAACTAAGCAGCAAAAAAGTTAATATTTCAGCAAGCGAAAGCATTGCTACTGATCTTCATAAAGCCCTTAATGGGTTAAATGCTTGGACATCTGGTGAAATACTAGCCTCAGCTGTTTAAGTGACATCTCGTTGGGTCAAATTTCTCTCCTCTCTCCAGCCCATCTGCTCACAGCTTGTCATGATAAACACTTCTGAGTTATGAAGCCAAAAGTACACAGCAACAAGAGAGGACGGCATCTTGGATCTTAACTAGACAATAATATCAGAGTGAAAACAGCCCCCAGTCATCTACTTTTCACTTGTCCTACCTTTATTTCACACCGTCTCGCCACCTCTAACCCCACCCTTCTTTGCCTCATGTGTCACAGCCACAGGTCAGGCTGGAGACAAGCTGAAGGCAAGAAATCAAAGCCCTGTGTGAGTGAATGATGAGGAGAGTATTCTACCGGGTCAGAATAATGCCAGGTCGAAAAATCTAGGTGTCACTTGTCCTTGGTTCAATGAAAGTAGAATGTGTTATGTAATTGATACTCCCTAGAATAGAATGATATCAATGTTGTATCCTGAGGACACTTGGCTCATCTAGGCACTGCGGCGATCTGTTTGGAGATTTTGAAAGCAAAATTCGCTGAATGTTCTACCTCAGTTTCCTCATTTGTAAAATCAAGTCATGGCAACAAACAACTACATCACTGCCGTCATTAGGCTTAAGTACAAAAGTCTCTAACAAAGCTTGGCACAAGTGGGTAGTAAACTCTTTTTATTGCCTCTGAATCTGGTATAGTGGAAACAGCAGTATCCTATGAAGTTCCTTCATGTCCAACTGAGGATTTTGACTTTTCAACTCATTTGCTGCCATCTGAGGTTTCAGAGCAACGGAGTGCAATCATCAGAGTTGGGATTAATATTTCTGATTTTGTTCCTCTTATGCAAAATGAGGAAATTTAAAAGTTCTGTAAATTTGTTCCTTGCTTTGCTGTTTTGAAGTTCATGCTGCTATCTTGTATGTCTGATTACTTTTAAAACCAAAAAGTCATGTCATTCCTTAAGCTTTCTGTGTTAACAAGCACACTCCCAACAGCTCCTTCCTACAGTCTTAGAGGCAGTAACATCAAAATGACCTCAGTAACAATTAAATACTTCAGGTGCATCCATCCAGTGCTAATAGTGCTAATTTCATTATGGTGCAATTTCAGATAATAATTTTTTAAAAATTATCTTTGACCATGGTTTCTTATTCATCTCTCATAAAATGCTAACTCCTGTACTAAAAGTGATTTTAAAAAAGAGAGTATTGTCCAAACCAGGAGGAAAGGAAGAAATGCTGTTAACAAAGAGTCAGAACACAAGTTGAACATTGACTCACTACTTAACATGGTAGGTGCAAAATATGAAATTTTGTCTACAAATGCATTCTTTATCAATAAGGCCATCCTCTCACTGGGAAAAAAAAAATGTGTGCTCTATAACAATCCCGAAAAGAACCTGCATCATCTTTCTCTGGCTTTGTTAAGCATCAGATCTCCTCATTCATTCATCTGACCAACAAACATTAAAATGTGCCCACCGTGTGCAAGTGCTGTGCTATGGGATCAGAGCACATAAGTGAATAAGATGTCTTCTGCTTTTGAGTATACGAAATAATAGGAATTGTCACACACTGCTAGTGGGAGAATAAATAGGTGTACCCATTGTGGAAAAGCAGCTTAATTAGTGTGGCACTTAAAGATGTGATCGTATATGTTAGGACCCAGCATTTTCACACCTAGACAAAGTTCTTGAACACAGGCAAGTCTCACACGTGTGTAACTAGCATCACATACAAGCAGGTTCATCATTGTTTGTAACGGAAATGAATAAACCAGAAACAATGAGTAGAAATGAATAAACCATGTGAATGAACTACAGCCACATGAATCAGTATTTATGAATTTCAAAAACATAATGCTAACTAGAACAAAAGTCACAAAAGATCATGAATAATATTGTTCTATTTATAAAAACTCAAAAGAGTCAAAACTAAACAGTATATGATTAGGGACACATATACCTGTGGTAAGCCACAAGAGAAGCAAGAAAATAAATAATAATTAACATTCAAGATAGTGGTTACCTCTAGGGGAAAAGATTATTTAATAGATCAAGAGCACTGGGACTATTTCAAGGTATTGCGATATAATGGGTATGAGTAATAATTGTATTATTAGTCTTTAAGCCATGTATACAAAATGTATAGTTTTTGTATATATAATATTTCAATTAAAAAAACTGAAATGCACCAAAATGAGACAAAGTACACACACACACACATACATCTTATCTTCAAAGCCTAAATCAAACATTTCCTGTTACATGGAGTCTCTCCTGACCTCACTCATTTTCCCTCCCTCTTTTGATTGCTCTTCATATTTTTTATTACACTTTCCTTATAGCTTTGAATTTCTACTATATGAGGGCATAGTAAAAATAAAGATCTTCTCTCTTAGAGACCGCAAACATCATGAGTGTAGGATCTGTGTCTTATTCTCTCTGCTTCACTGGAAGCTATCCTGGGAATCGGTTGTGGTGATTTCCCCTGAAGAGTTTTGAGTTCAAATCCTGCTTTTATGACTTGAAAGCTACAAGCCATTGAGGATCAGTTTCCACTTCTATGAAGCGCTGGTAACCTCTAAGTATCAGCATCATAAATGCAGGATTTTTTCTGAGAAGTCATTGAAACAATGTTTGCTAATATAGTAGGTTCTCTACAAACATTTGCTAAATGATTTTTACGCAGTCTTACTTGATTATGTTTCAGGCCCCTAACCAATATATAAGGAAGAGGCATACTACAAAAGGTGAAATGACTTGTTCAAGGGAAAGAAGGCCTTGAGTCACTCAGTAATACAGAGATCACCAAACAGAGTGGGAATTTTTCAGCATTGAACTTTCTGAGAGGGAGGAGGCTGTTGATCGCTTTGCTTCTCAACTCTGTATGGGAGGGGAGCTGTCAAAGGGCACCACATTTTGGGATCACGTAGCAATGGAAAGTCTACTCTAAGACTTAAAGGAGAGTAGATCTGAAGCTGATGCACGACCGATTTGGTAGCAATTAAAAAAGCATGAAGTGCTTTTACTTGAAGTCATTATTTGTCAACACTTTTCTTAAAATATAAAATTGGAATTTTTCAGACTCATTGTTCTAAACACTGGTCTAAAAATTTGAAAATTGGCTTTCCGCTTGTTGGAAATAATTTAAAATATGTTCTAAAAGTGTTTATTAATGTTTTCTTGATAAAAGAGTTTAAAGAGATTAATTGGGGAATTTTGGATTCACTTTCATTCGGATCTTTGTATATTAAAATATCTTCTTTGATTAGTATTTTCTTATTTAAAAAATGCTTTAGGAGATATTGTGCTATTTAAATATCTGTGAAATGAATATTATAAATTCCATTCAACACAAGACAGGGCTAAGGTATAGATACTAAGTGACAGAGCCAGTTTCCAAATCTAAGCTTACTGACTCTCACTCCTGGTATTTTTCACACTAGTATATTTGCCACTCATTTACCTTCATTATTTGCATTGGGTAAATCATTTCTCCTTGTTGACACTCAGGTACTTTCTTCAAATGTAAAAGCTATGCCTAGCACATAGTGGGCATGTCTTATACACTTAGTGAAAGAATGAACTCATTTTTTTCATTTGACATCTTCAAAGATCTACTGTCCATAAGGCATTGAGCTAGGCACTAAGGCAGAACCACAGCCGCTTTACCCTCACAGACATAGCACAGTTTTTTTTCTTTTGTGTGCATCTTCTGTAAGTCAGAAACTGCCTGTTAGTTAAAACTTCAAAGGTAAGACATAAGTTTTAGTCCTCCACCTAGAAAGCAGGCCTTTTGATTTATTCCAATATGCAAAGATGAGGCTATTGGCTTAGGAGATGTAAATTGGAAATTATAATTGACATTCATGTCTTTTTTAAAATGTGACTGTGTCTACATGTGAATGGAAATGTCTTTTACATCTTTATATCCCCAGATTTGCTACTGCCATGTCTGGCACATAGTAGCTGCTTCATAATATTTGATAAAGAGGTTGAAGTCTTGACAATTTTGATGGAATTGCCAGAGTCAAGAAATGAAACAAAGGAATAGAATGTGTGTGTGTGTGTGTGTGTGTATGTGTGTGTTTATTAAACTTTTTATTTTGAAGCAATTTCAGAGTTAATGAAAAGTTCCACAGATAGTATAAAATTCCCATACAGCTGTTAATCCAGTTTCCCATAATGTAAATATGCTTACATATTTGTCAAAACTAAGAAACCAACATTAATACAGTTGACCTTTGAACATCAAGGGTTTGAACTGCATGGTCCCCTTATACATGGATATTTTTCAATAAATGCAGTACAGTGCTGAAAATGTAGTTCCCCCCCCCATTTTTCATGACATTTTCTTTCTCAAAATTACTTTATTGTAAAAATACAATAATACTACATATACAAAAATGTGTTAATTGACACATTATCAGAAAGACTTCTGGTCAACAGTAGGCTATTAGTAGTTAAGTTTTAGAGGAGTCAAAAGTTATTTACAGATTTTTGACTGTGCAGGTGGTCACTGCCCCTAATTCTCGATGTCATTCAGGGTCAACTCTACATTACTATCAACTGAACTTCAAACCTTCTTTGGAATTCACTAGTTTTTGCACTAATATCCTTGTTCTGTTTCAAGATCCAATCTAGGATACTGTATAGAAATTTCTATTTACAGAAATGATTTTTATAATGTGAAGAGAGTTTTCCATTTTATGAAGCCTGTTGGTGCACTGAGGAATGTTCATCAACCCAAAATAACAAACCCACACAAAGAGGAACTTCTGTCTGGATAGAGAAAGTGGACTGGCCTCTGCTGTATCTGACAAAGCTTGAAAGAAAAGCACTTGACTTACATGTTCTGAGCCACATTTGCAGGCTCAGTCTCAGTAAATCTGTATGTATAACTAAATAAATATGTGAGCATGTATTTATTTATGAAACAAAAGAATTCCTTTTAAATAGTTTCTTTTTTTGAATATAAAATCATACATAGAAGAGCATCTTTTCCACCACCTCATCCCTTATAAATACATCATGAAGAAACCTGAAAGCCTCCTATATTTTAAGTCAGCTTCCTGTTCAACAGTGACTAGAAGACATGTATTTCTATCTTTCTCTGGGGATTCTGCTTAAATTATAATATAGAAATTAAAATAAATGACAGACTCATAGGAACAAAAAGAACAGAGAAGTATGGGAAATGTTAGCAAATTCCTGGGTTATAGAATTGTATAGATGGATGGATCAAAGCAGACAAAGCCTCTGCTGATGATACATGTGGCATATTCTTCCTGGAAGCAGCTAGAAGATTCAAGGTCAGAAGATTCAGAGATTAAAACTCTTTTATCAACTACTCAGATGATAAAATCCAGCCAAAAAAAATTTTTTTGGGAGCAATTCTCCAAAAAAAAAGAAAACCTGGAATGACTAAGTCCTCCAATGCGGCTGCTAGTTAACCCAGAATAAGGTCCTCTTTTCGCTTGCATTTGGAAGTTCTTAGTTGAAAAGCTCACTTCAGGCCTACAACCTAAATATAAAGATTAGCAATTTATAAGCTTTGCCAAGTACACATCCTGTCAGATTTCTATTCAGAGAAAAACCTAGCAGGAAAAGAGCTCACATTCACAAAAACAAGAGAAATCCACACACCTGAATAACCAACTGAATCCCTCATATTTATCTATGAATAAAACAAAGCAGCATGAGCTCTCTGGGAAACTTCATTCAATAAAGGACAAGTATGAGCAAAGAACAGCGGACCCCAAAGACACAAAAATGACACAGAAAATGGGAATAATCTTTATATTTTAATTATATTGTTAAAGAGATCTAAGAAGATATTTCATCTATGAAATAAAGAATGAAGACAAAAAAATGAACAAAGAATTAAAAAGACCTGTTGGACATTAAAAATATATTCATAGGAATAAAAGCTTAATAAAAGTATTAGAAGAGTTTGAGAAAATAATATTAGAATGCTGGGGTAAAGAAATAGAAAATATGACAGAAAAATACAAAGGGCATGGCAAAACAATCAGGAAGTATGGTATTCACCAAAGAAGTGTCAGAAAGAGAAAATAAATAATGGGAACCAAATTACCAAAGAAAATATAGAATAATGTTTCACAGAAATAACATGGATACCAGTCTTCATTTTCAAAGCACTCATGAAGTATAGAGACAGAAGGGATGAATGAAATAATATACCAACTACCTACACCACTATAATTTGAGAATACCAAGGATGAGAGAAAATCCCAAAAGTAGACAGAGAGAAAGAATGAAAAGTACACCTACAGCACAATAGCCATGAGGCTGACAACTGACTTATCATTAGCATCTTTGTAAACTAGAAGGCAATGGAAAAATGCCTTCAAGGTTGTGAGGGAACATTATTTTAATATAGTATTCTATATCCTGCCAAGCTGTTAGTCCAGTGTTCCCGCACAATAGATTTTCAGGTATTCAACAACCCCGAGATTTGTCCCCCATATACTTTCGCTGAGCAAGTCAATGGATAACTTACTCCAAGAAAAAAAGGAAATAATGAAAAAGAAAATACGACTCCAAGAAAGATGGGTTCTGGTCCAGGGCCACAATGAAGCCCCAGGATGATACCCTTCCAAGCAGACAAAGGGAACAAGCAGTCTTGATTAGAGTGGGGCGTCAGAATGCCTGAGAGAGAGGATTTCAAGGGGAAAAAAGAGAAAAGGGGATTTCCATGTAATTGAATGACTGAGAGCCTGAAAATGTGGGAATATGGTAAAGCCAGGCTATCTGATTTTCAAGAATAAAGGGATGTTAATAAGATGGAAATTATACAGTGAGTCATAGTATAAATACAAAGTAAACGAAATAGAGCATATGAGCAACTGATGGCATATAAGCAAAGTAAATCCAGTTAACACAGATGATAGGAAAATATCTACCAAGTAACACTAACAGATAATTACATTGGATTCTTAAAAAAAGGAAATCAGTTCTAAAACATTTTAGCATATTTAGTCTTGAAATGAGAAAGATTTATGGAATAATATGAGTGCTGTCTGTATTCAGCATTTAGAGTCAGTTTATATACAAAGCACAAAATTCATTATCTTTAGTTTCAGAGGATCATGCAAATGTTAACCTTGGAAATTCATGTGCAAAGGTGTGGCTGACATGAGCTGGGATTTGGCAGGGGAGGTGGTGTGAAAATAAGGATAGGGACACCAACTTCCTAACTTTACATAGTGAGGAGCCACACAGTACTGTCTGAAGTTGGTGAAACAAGGAACAGGTATAAGTGTTACATAACCTTAAGTAGCACAACTTACACTTAAAGTTACAAATATTGTCAATAGATGAACTAAAAATAATAAGATTATTTAAATATTGGGGAGAAAATAGAGAATATGTAATAATGTTAAATTCCCACCTTATAAAAAATAGAGAGTCAATAGGTGTCATTATTTAGGGTTTTGCAACTAACTGACAGATGGTTAAATGGCCTGGATAGTATGAAAGGATAAGCCAGAGGACTTGTGATTTTCATTAGAAGTCTTTGGGTATTTTATTTTTTAATGATATGCATAACTTTTTTTTTAGTTTATTTTGATAACACCAATCTATAATCAAATGAGTAATATTATGGTGATTACACTACCCCCTTCATCAGGTCCCCCCCCCAACCCCATTACAGTCACTATCCATCAGCACAGTGAGATGCTATATGATATGCATAACTTTAAAAAAATTATAAATAATAATAACTGTACACATTTTTTTGAAAATTAAAAATAATTAAAAATATACCCATAACCTTTTCTCAAGGATATTGGTTTCAGTATGTTCATGAAGTTCCAAATTGGATTAAAAACTCTATCCAGCAATCAATAAGAGAATACTGTATAGCTTTTTATGGAGTTTAATGCAGTCTTAAAAAATAATGTTGTAGGGAGAATTGCAATGATATAGACAGATTTCTAACAAATGTTGGTGTGGGGAGGGAAACTACAGAGTATGTTCAGCGTGATAACATGCATAAAAAGCATACATTTCCATTTCTACAGGTGCAAATGCATACAGGACCTCAAGGACTATGTCTGGAACTGACAATAGTATTGAGTGAAATAATGAAGGGGAATTTAAGTTGTACTGTAAATGTTTTCCATTTTTTTTAATTCAAGATATTTTTCTACTTTTTTATTGTGGGAATGTAGACAGACTAGTATAATGAACTTTTATGTATGCATCCCCCAGCTTTAATAATTATCAACATAAAGCCAATATTAATGCATCTATGCCCCCATCCATTTCTACCCTTTACAGATAATTCTGAAAAAAATCTGATATCATATTATCTATAAATATTTTAGTGTATTACAAGATAGTTATACAGCTTAAAAACATCATTTAGTGTCTTCAAATATCAGTGTTCATTATGCTAACAGACTCATGAATGAACTTTTTTACAATTTGTCAGCTTAAGTCATTATACAATGTTTTTTTAATGTTTTAACTTGTGTCATGAAATACCTAAATTGTACAAAAATACAGAAAATAATTAACAGACATGAATATAAATATCTACCACATTTATATGTTGTTTCTGTTTTGCAATACTGCTTTTGGAATTTTAAAGAAATTGAAATATATTTTGGGAGAAAAAGTACAATCATCCTTTAAGAAGCACAGCATGTTTTTAAAGACATAAAAATACTATGAAATAAAAAGTCATGATACAAATTTATCCTATACTTCCCTGAAATCCTATTCCCTTTTGCTCCCCAAAGATCATGTCTTGATATTAATATGTATCCCTCCCATCATATTTTATGTTTAATATATACATAAGCATTTACAAATAGTACTTTGTTCTTTTTTTATTTTAAATGTTACTATGTTGTATGCATCCAATTTTATCTTTTTTTAACCCTCCACATTATGTTTCTGATATTTATCCATCTTGATACATGAAGATTAAATTCATTTATTTTAATTACTGCCTAGAATTTCACTGTTTTTATATATCCATTCTCCTATTGATAATGTTCAAATTACCCCAACTTTAGTTTTACACATTCTAGCATAATGATCATTCTTGAAAATATATCTTCATGTAGATCTGTGAGAGTTTTTCAAAAGAATATTCTTAGAAATGAATTTCTCAAAACATCATATGGCATTTTAAAATTTACTTGATATTGTCAAATTGTGTTTCTTAGTGATTTTTCCCAATTTACTATCCCACTAGCAGAATACGAGCTTCCTTTCACCATAACCTCATTAATCTGTCATATTTTCCAAGTTTTTAATTTGCTAGTAGCCTGATGGGTGTTAAGTGGTATTTCATTGTGATTTTAATTAACATTTCTCTGATTGTTAGAGAAGTTTCATATATTCACTGGTCTCTCAGATTTCTTTTTCTTTGAAATTCCTATATTTAACATCTGTTCACATTTCTATTGGATTATTTGAAATTTTCTCATTAATTTTAGTTCTTCAGAAATCCTGGACACAATTTTATAAGTTATTGTCATGTATTGAGTTACAAGAATCTTCTTCCAGTTTTTTATTTGCTCTTAAATTCATTGTCCTGTCATAAATAATTTTTTAATTTTAATATAGTCAAAATTAATATTTTTCTTTTACAGTGTGTGCTATTGGGGACTTGTTTATGAAATCCTTCCTAATATCAGTATCACTAACATATTCTATGTTTTCTTCTAAAAAAAATTATAAAGTTCTGATTTTCATATTTGAATTTTTCAAATAAAACCACATGTATCTATTACTTCTATAATTAAAAATTAGTAACTGTTTTAATGGGACAGAAACACAAAAATCATTCATAATTTTAGACCTCAGAAATCAAGTACTATTAATATTTATTTTAGTTTCTGCCAGTTTCATTTATATATATATGTATGTCCTTTTGCTGTATAAGTGAGATGATATATTATTTCTATTTTATACACTTTTTTCTTTGAAAAGCCCTTAATGATATTTTTTTTAAGTTCTATAGTAATTCACAGAGCAATTGAAGCTGGAGAATCCAGAGATACAAGTACTGGAGCAGGAACTGGTATAAAATTTTCCTTTACGTTACGTACGTGGGGTACGTGCAACCCAAACCAAGTGCAGTAATTAGCTCTTGTTTTCATATAGCCTCCACATTTCCCTCCACTGCAGAAACTTACATAATCTTCCCAGTAACTATTATTCGTATCTTTGCCTCCTCTGCTGAACCATATGCTCCTTTAGGTCAGCAATTTCATTTATCTTTCTACCACTAATTGGCCCTGCACACAGTAGGTGCCCAAGAAATGTGGAAAGGAAGGTGATGAATTAGGAATGAAGAGATCTAGGTTTTAGTTCAGTGAATAGCTACCAGTAGTGTCGTTGGAAAAATTTCTTCTGAGACTTAGTCTCTGCTTCCGCAAATGGAGGGGAGGTGACTAGGTGACCTCTAAGTTTCCTGGCTCCTCTCATATTCCAGACACTGATTCTTTAAAAAGAAAATTATTTATGGGGCCCATATATATTCTTTAAAACATTTATATCTCAGTATCCTATTAAGTAGTGCAGTCTTTCAACAACCTATGACATCTAACACTAACAGGTGTTTACTTAAACACAGATGGAAATTGTGGGCCCTTAAGACTGCCAGTTTTTCAGTAGAGATGTCCTTGCAGGTTTGGATGGATGAGCTGTTTTCTGGTAAGCAGCCATCAGAATACCAGAGAGTGAGCTTAACGTAAGATAGCTACTGGAGTTCTTACCACCAATATTTCTGGCAGGATATAGGACCATGTCATTTCCTGGCTAGTTTGCCTTTCCATCTGTCCCATGGACTCCAACCTGCTAAAGGGAGTTAGGGATTACATCTCCCTCTAGTGACTAAAACCTTTGCATAGTACAATGTCTCCAGGGGCACAAGAGAAAGAATATTTGTCTAGAAAAATGTAAATATAAAAGATAATACAATAGGCTTCTGATAATTCAAGGAACAGTCTCTCACTGTTGCTGTCAGGAGGAACAAACGTCATCAGGTATTCCACTTTGCACTGAGATAACTAACACTCAGGAGGTATTGTGTGCATGTGTGTGTGTGTCTGAGAACCAAATAGTCAGGAGTCTGCTCCATTAATATAATACACCAGACCACCCATCAACCAGTCTCATATAAATATGTGGTAGGATCATCTCCCGTACAAATATACAAGAAAATAATCCCCCTTATTGTATATATAATTGTCCACGAAACTGGTTCTGGTTGAAACAGCTATGGATATTTTTTAATACTAAGGAAATAAAAATACTAGAAATACAAATTTTCAACACCATAATGTACATTCATAAGAGAAATTAAAAATAGTAGTTAACCAAAATTAACTAAGAATCTATAGTTGAAGAAATAAGATAAGTAGAAAAGAAGGCAATTCATCTTCTATGACTACAGTTTCCTCCCAGAAGGCTGGCAGAAATGGCACCATTTGTATTTGCACTATCCCTTCTGCAATAGTCTGTTGTGTTTCAAGGTAAACATTAGGCAAACAAACAGCTATTTTGTTTTCTCCTTATTTTGTTTATGGTAAGAACTGGACAATCAGAATAGTACTTACCACAAACAAAATCAGGAAAATATCTCCCCTGCATTGGCATAGAACTTGCTAGAAGTCTCGTAAGTAAGGGGCCAAACCAGTGATATCACTTTGCAACTCTAAACTCAGGACATCTCACCTTTCATACCAAGTTCCCTAATCCCTCTATTCAGTACAACATCAGGTCAAGGGATTAGGATGTCCTGGACCTTAAGGAAAGTATTTGCCATCACAAACAGGTTCATTTCAAGAGCTTTCTTTTCATTAAAACTGTTATGTCTGAAATGGAAGCTAGGAACTGAGCTCTGGAGAAGGGATTTTCACCAGCTTCCTGGGAAGTCCCTCCGGTTTCTAAGATCCATTTCTCAGTTCATTTTACGAAGCTCTGACTACAGCTGGCCCTGTCACTTTAGACCAGCATGGTCAGGATTTTTTGTTGGTTTCACTATTGACCTTGCCACTGGACAATTGAAGAAGTAAAGTTTGCGATTTCTTTATAGATGTCTCTGGATTGGCCCAGATGTTACAGATTAATCTGTCAAATTTCTTAATTTTACAGCACAGGAAATTAAGGCCCAGAGTGAGTAAAAGAATTGACAAGATCACACAGAAAAGGTAAGACAAGAAACTAGATCTCAAGATTTCAAGGAGAGTGTCTTTTACATCATGCGATACTGTTTTTTTCCCCAAAACAGCCCAGAGATCACATATTCAAAAATTTGTCCATTCAAAATAGTCTTAGAAGTTTACAGATATTCCAATAATGTTACTATTATCCAAAACATATTAAAGATTCCCCTTTGGGCATTATACCTAGTCTATGGCATGCCTGCCACCAAGCTGCGAGCTCATTAAGGCCCCAGTCTATGTATAATTTGCCTCTATTTCTAGTGCTTCACATAATACTTGGCTCATAGTAAGCCACTGCAAATATTCTTTGATTAAAATTAGCCAATATATATCTTTTGATGGAAGATTTAATTATCAGAGATAGTCAATATTACAATGAAAAAGTTCAAGTTCATAGAAACAGTAGTGGAGTTGAGTAATCTGCATCATGTGATTCAGAGTCCTTGTCTCAATCCCCCCAGACCAAGAGTAATTTGAACATAGAATCAATGTCTTATTTGCCTCAAAACCTCACAGCACCACTCCCAATTCTTGTGCAGAAAGAAAACTCTCATGGATATTCAATAAATGTTTGATGACTAACGGAGCAGTAGGTAAAATTTTGGATGAAGAGAGACCACTTGTTTACAGGTTGCTGAAACAAGAACATAATGGTAATATTTCTGGGTTGGAAAATAAAAGGTAATTTGGGATATTGTTGAAGTTCTAGCCTTCAGCTAGCCACTTTGAATCTTCACCTGGGGTAAAAAGACATAATGTGGACCACAGATTGTACCAGCAAATGGCACCCAAATACTTTGAGCTGTCTACATCCTCACCCCAGAGTGTTGCTCAAAAGATGGGGTTTTCTCTTTTGCAAAGATCTCATCATGCTCCTTCCAGTATGCAATATATACTCATCACAAGCAGATCTTATACATTAAATAAGGAGTACTCATGACTACAGTAGGTTCTTGGATACTTGCCGGTGACAATTGTGCTTGGTGTTCAGAATTACATGTATTTATTTTTACCTGAGATGTCAAGCTATTAACAAAAACCATTTGGGAATAAAGCACCATGGGAAAAAACAAACAAACCAACAAAATGAACATGCACCCTTAAGTAATCAAAGCCTGTTCAATATACATGATTGGATGAAAACACTGAGACCTAGCTACCCAGGGGTGTCTTTGTTTAAACCCATAGTTGATAATGAGACTCAGGCTTATCCCTCCATCTGATCCCATATTCTTTTAAGAATAAGAGTTAATGAACCTTAACTTTTGCCACACATGATCCTGGGAGGTGAATTAGCTCTGGAAACAAATAAACTTCAGGGTTTTGAGATCCCATAAAGCTTAATTAAAAGTATATAAAAAAATAACTTCAATCTTCAGAATAATTACCAGTGTTGTCAACAGTGCTTTGGGAGTTTTCTAACCATCCAAAGTGATTGTGCTTTATGGAGAGATATGCTTGAAACATTATATTTCATTCCTGAAGGGGAGTCTTCTGTATCTGAGATTCTTAATATATTCTAGTTTAATATGCAGGACTTAATTTCTACAAGATGTGTTTCATCACTGAACTGGTTTGTGGAGGAGACCAAGAGCTGGTTGCATTCATCCTGCTAATATGCAAACGTGGATGTTTGGTGGGGAAGGGAAGAAAGTTTATCTTCCACACCCTCTATTCTTCTAGTTGTCCTGACAGAATGCACCATCTAAACTAAAGTGCTTAGGCATATTTTGGCACATTAAAATGAGTGTTGCCACATGGGACATGTCAGATGGGAACTAAACAGTGTCAGGACAGGATGAATAACATTTCTACTGAACAGTCAGTGAGGCAACTTGCTAGTTGTCTTGCCAGCTAACTGCCAACAAGAAAGCCAGGTAGCAAGACCCTTAGCCCAGGCCATAGATATTCCTCATTCCAGTGAAAAGTGAGCATGTGGCTCTGGCTCTGATTCCACTCCATGTAGAATCCACTCCTAAGCAACAGTCAACAAAGGCCACGTGTTGAGTGTGTGTACCAGGGACGACTGGAACTCTTCAGTCCAGTCGAATGCTGCTACTCTTCTGTATGCCACTCAAGATTAATTTCTCTCCTCCAAGGATCTACTGACCTCCCCACTCACCACATCTGCTCAGTCTCCCTTTTTCACCCACAACCTAAGGGATACATCAGGTCTCCAGAATGGGAAGCATTTCTCTTCCCGCATCTCATATTCTCTCAAATCTGATTTTAATCATGTGAATCTACCCAGCCCACTAAATTATGGCTTTCAAAACTCAAAGCCAAGGGCTAAGTCTATTTTTATTTTTTATTTCTGCTATGTCATCTCTTCTTTGAGGTCACCTGGCTGAATGGAGGAGGAGTCAAATAGGAAACAGAGGACTAAAACTCACATCATAAGCTTCAATAAGCTGTACATGCATGAAGAGAGAAAAAAGGGATACAAGCTTAGAGAAGTATACCGGTAGTGTTTCTTTAAGACTTTAGAGGCAAAGAGATGTCCCCTGGTTGAATCCTTCCACTTATAACAGGATAACCAATATCCAGGGGAGGGAAGTCCCTTGCTCAGTGTGACAGTGTAAGTTACTGGGACAAATGAAATTTTAAACCCATATTCTTATTAATTTAATTTAGAGAAAAGAAAATGGACTTTAATATTAGTCAAATCCATATTTTAATGCATATCTAAGAGGAATTTTGTAAAAATTAGTATATGAAATTGATAAATTCTGTCATTTACTAGCATGTGGTGTTTGACAAATGCTAAAAAGCTCTAAGGGTTATCTGTAAGTGAGAATAATATCATACTTTAGACTTTTTATTATCAAATTGCATGTCTAGTATCTAACTAGGTGACACATACTAGATGCCCAATCATTCATGGTTAAGTTATGATTTGTAGCATGATGCTATACTGTAACTATAATATTCTTAGCTGTAGATTATCATATGAATTTGTAGGTGAATGATGCTAATTAGATATTTAAATAGACATTTAATAATGCAACATCTTGAAGTCTAGACTATCCCTTAAGAGGCAAGACTAAACCAAAGTGTTCCTGAACATCTATTATTCACCTCCCCAAACATGCCTTAAGTTAGGAGCACTGAAACATTTACAAATAAGATTTTCTGACATTTTAGTTAGGACAGTTCAGCAGTTCAGACCACTTGTCAGTTGCAAAGGAGTAGGATAGGAAGGGGAAATTAAGTATCTAATACCTTGTTTTTACACAAAAAACCTGAGCCTTACAGAGGGGAACTGACTTTCTTAAGGTGGCAGAGCTAGTTCTTGGTAAAACTAGGCTTACAGTCATAAAATCTAGGTTTATCTAAACACATTGCCCTCTCTGTCTCTTTCATAACCTAACAGTTGGGAGACATGAACCCAGAGGTACTCCAGACTCTTTCTCTGCCTTCATTCTACATCTGATATCAGATGTACTGCAACTTGCCTTACTCACTCCATGGCAACAAAACATAGATTATAAGAATCACATCTGGCTGCACCAACTTCTTGTCAATGGATCCCTTATTTCCATAAGCTACTTCTGCAATTCTACTTCTTTAACATTTGCTAATTTTTATTGGTCCAGCTCCTCAATTAAGAAAAACAATAAAAACTGGTTGATTTACCAGAGTTTCAAGCTAGTCCTAAAATAAACAAGACTCCTTTTCTGATTACTCCCTCTACTTAAGTTGAAAAGGTAAAAATAAACAAATGCTGGAGTGATTCAGGGATAACAAAGGAATTTTTCCCTAAACAATCCCAGTCACAAAGACACAAAAATACTAGTTAAACACACAGGACAAATGAAGGGCAGTGAGAACTGCCTTTATTATAGACACACCTGAAATATTCTCAAGACACTCCTGTTCAACTTAATAATAGCTAATGTGAGCTGATGCACGAGTATCTTCATAAAGATTTTTCTTTATTAAACCTCACCCATTTGCAAGCAATGGAAACAGACATAAAGACAAAACATACAATTCTTAGCATCAGTACCTGGTAAAAGTACAGTAGAAGTCAAGTGAACACGCCAATAGTGAAACTTGGGGGCAGGTTCAGATACCATTAACTCCATCTTTGAGACTGAGAATTGTGTCGCATGGTTTAGGGAAAGGGGATTTTTTTATAAATAAAAAATACCTTCATCAGCATGAAGCACAGTCAAACATTATTATAACAAATATTTTTGCTCTGGAATCACAGGAGGGAATTTGCAGGGCAGGGAGGAATCTGTGTGGCCAATTGTTTTTCAGTGCACATCTTCTAATTTTTCAGAATACATTCTTGTGTGCATTTGGTCCTTGTCTCCCCAGTCTTGAAAAAATAAAATAAAGTTGAAACCATGTCTATGTACCTGTCATTTAATGTAAATTTTGAAGAAAAAAGCAACAGGGTTTCTTAAAGGTTAGGATGTAATGGTGAGAGAAAAAGAGGTATCAGGAAAAACCTCAAGGTTATGTTTCCTGAGGTTCTGGAAGGGTGTTGCCATCAGTGGGGTTGGTGTTCCCCATGAATTGGGGAAACATGTGGAGGCAACTGGCCTGAGATACATTCGCCTCCAGCAGACAGTGCCCCAGCTCACTGAGCACATTCAAAAGCTAAAGACCAGGAATCTTAAGGCATTAGAGTTCTTTCTGATTTGTTTTTTAGCCTCATCCTAGCACATGTGAATTTTGTTTTGTTGGATTCTATGGCAACATATTTCAATACGGCCATTTTAGAGGCTTCAATATGAAAAACTATTTCTGAAAAAGATTTTTATCTCCCTGTAAGGTTACCAGCAGAAAAGTGGGTCACAGTTATATAACTGATATTCTGTTTCACAGGATTCTTCCTTTTCCTGATTATTTTATTATTTAATACATTTTATAATTTTGGAAAAAATAAGTTTGATATGTATCAGGAATTACTTCCAAAATACTATTTTTTTTTTATTGTCACCAGCCTGCATTTATTTCCCAGACTCTCACTCATTCAACAGCTTTCTCTTAAATACAAATTTGGTTCTGGTGACATACTTAAAGTATATTTTGAAATATCCCTATTACATGAGACTTTATAAAATCATTTTGTATCATTTTAGTACTACTAATTTTCCAAATTCTTAAAACTTTCATAGAAGTTGAACAAAGACGCTGATTTAACATCTCCTACTGAGCTATGGAAATGTGTCTGTTGTTTTTTTTTTTATAATTTTTTTGGTATCATTAATCTACAATTACATGTGCAATATTATGGCTATTAAACTACCCCCTTCATCAGGTCCCCCCCACCAACCCCATTACAGTCACTGTCCATCAGCGTAGTGAGATGCTATAGAATCACTACTTGTCTTCTCTGAGTTGTACAGCCCTCCCCATGCCCCCCCAACATTACGTCTGCTAATCGTAATGCCTCTTTTTCCCTCTTATCCCTCCTTTCCCACCCATCCTCCCCAGTCCCTTTCCCCTTGGTAACTATTAGTCCGTTCTTGGGTTCTGTGAGTCTGCTGCTGTTTTGTTCCTTCAGTTTTTTTCTTTGTTCTTATACTCCACATATGAGTGAAATCATTTGATACTTGTCTTTTTCGGCTTGGCTTATTTCAGTGAGCATAATACCCTCTAGCTCCATCCATGTTGTTGCAAATGGTAGGATTTGTTTTCTTCTTATGGCTGAATAATATTCCATTGTGTATATGTACCACATCTTCTTTATCCATTCATCTACTGATGGACACTTAGGTTGCTTCCATTTCTTGGCTATTGTAAATAGTGCTGCGATAAACATAGGGATGCATCTGTCTTTTTGAAACTGGGCTGCTGCATTCTTAGGGTAAATTCCTAGGAGTGGGATTCCTGAGTCAAATGGTATTTCTATTTTGAGTTTTTTGAGGAACCTCCATACTGCTTTCCACAATGGTTGAACTAATTTGCAGTCCCACCAGCAGTGTAGGAGGGTTTCCTTTTCTCCACATCCTCGCCAACATTTGTTGTTGTTTGTGTTTTGGATGTTGGCCATCCTCACTGGCGTGAGGTGATATCTCATTGTAGTTTTAATCTGCATTTCTCTGATGATTCCAAAATACTATTTTTTTAATACCATAGACTTCTTTACATAATCAGAAGATAAAATTCCAGCTGGAATGGTGGGTATAATGATTGGAGGATCAAAGTCAAAAGCAGTTTTAATATATTTCTCTTTTAATAAGTGTAAGAATGCACAGCTCCTTTCTGGCTGACAAATTCCATCCCTTAGAAACTGTAAAGGTGTTAAATTATTCATCTTTCCTATTGGGAAGTCAATGGATATCTCAAATGTATAAATAATGAGATAGAAATTGCAGTCTGTTATTTAGAATTATAAAGGTATCTAACAGGGCAATAAAAAGTTAAGATCTATAAATCTGTGAGTCGACGTTGAAAGGAAGTATAATTTTCATAGAAGGGCATCATTAGACAGTATATTAGTTGGAATCTGAGCAGAAAACAGATGGCACACGGTTGTTGTAGAGTTTAGTGAAAAACAATTTACAAAGCTGTGGACTATGTTTAGGTAAAACAATGAGGGATGATAGAGTACCCAGATTGTAACAAGGAGCAGGAAGAAGAAGCAATTATCATTACCTGGTAGCTGTAGATGAGGACACCTCACAGGAGCTGTGGCTGAAAGGAGTACAGCCCTAGGTGGGAGCCACTGCCCACCCATGGCCCAACAGAAAGGTAACCCAGGGACAAATCCTTTGCCTTTGATCTCCTGGTGATGCTTCCCATTGGGCAAACCCATTAGAAGATGTAGGGTGTGGGAGCCTAGACAGTGACAGCCAGAGGTCTGCTTCTAGGACACAGCACAGGGGGGAGAATCATGGAGAAGAGACTTGGAGAAGCACAGGGAATTCCAGGACAGATAGTCTCTAAGATGGGAGGGAAGCTTAAATATGTACATATAGGGTTGCTTTGGAAATCACATTGATGTCTGCAAAGAAACATTATCTTAAAAAAAATTTATCTTCTAAAGAAATATACTAATAAAGATTGTGATGAAGCAATATGTAAATCCTTTCAGTTCACTTAAATTGCACTGAATATCTTAGATTCAAATTCCACTGTGTTCAAGTAATATTTTACATAGACATGTAATACCATTGCCATGTAATATCATCTTAAATGTCTTCTATCATTCTGTGTACCTACCTATTTATTATAATTATCTATCTAGCTATCATCCATTTTGTGTTCTACAAGAGAGAAATTGACAATGGGGATAGGGGTCAAGATCAATTACTGAAAGAGGTCACTGAGAGATTCTGTAAGATAAACAGGAGAAAGTGACAAAACATACACTGAAGAACCTGATTTAAGGAGCAGGCAACACAAAATGGCCAAAATAGCTGAGAAACAAGAGCATAGGGAATGGTCACTAAGAAAATCCAACAAATTTTGGCAATGGCAGTCATTACCTTTTGGGGTAATTTCTATGGGTTCCTGTTATGCTTTCACTGCATTGTCCTAAAGGTCTTAGATGGCTTCCAATACAAACTAACCTTCCAGAGCATTTGATTTGTACTTTCATTACATTTTGCCTAGTTTTCAAATGTATACTTTATGTGACTCATTAAACCCTCCATTTAATAATTTATTCTTATCTGTATGGATTCATTGATGTTTATTTTATTTCATGGCTATAATACAATCTTATCATTAATTTGGGTGGTTAAATTATGCAAGATTTGGCCAGTGGGAATCCCTTTCAAGCTGGCTTCCTATCCTTTGACTTACCCCCTTCAGTCTAAGAGAACCTCCTTATTTTCTAGCATTGCAAAATGTTCCAGGCCCCTATTGTGTTTTCCCTGCCCAAGCCCTGGGAACAGTCATTTCTTCAAGGATCTCTGGTTCTTTTTAATGGAGAATTCAATTTCAAAACCAAAATCTAAGAGGTAATTATGCTCATTGACATGAGCATATCACTGCTTTCAAGCCCTCTGAGTATACAGAGCTGGGGAAAGCACACTCACCACATACATGTGCACCTTATGTTGGTTTATATATCTATTTTGAAAATCATTAGTTCACACTGCTATCTTCAAATCTAATCTACCACCACAGTTTTCAATGTGGTTTTTCCCTTTCCATAATTATAACTCCCTTCTCTAAGAGGGAGACACTTGGCTATACTTATACTTAATGGTTTTTATTATACTAAATAGTTATGCTTATCTGATTAATCTTTCTGTATGTTAAGAATCTCCCTTCACTGCTGCCACACACACTCACCTTCCCCTGCCAGGGCTCCAATATTCCATGCTGAGCTCTTCCTCTTCTCATGCACAGAATCTCTCCTCAACCCTGCTGGGCTCCAACACCTGTGCTGTGCTCCAAAATGTGTGCTTGGACACTTCTCTCACACTAGTTGGGCTCTGAAATCTCACTCTAATGCAGCACAGTTCTACCCGCCTTCCCTATATAGACCCCATGCTTGCTTTGGACTGAATTTTTCTTCAGCAAAGGAAGGGAAAGAGGAATAAGAGAACAGTTTATTTACTATTTTAAATGCCTATATTAGAAAAAAAGAGAGGTGTAAAATCGATGAACTAATTTTCCATCATTAAGAAAAATCTAGAAAAAGAAGAGCAAATTAAAAGAATGGAAATACTAAAAAATTAAATAATTAAGTGAGGAAATCAATAAAATAGAAACTGGACAAATAGGAAACAAATCAACAAAGTTAAGAGTTGGTTCTTTGATAAGCACTTTAGCAGGAATGTTCAAAAAAAAGAGAGAAATCTAATTAGCAAAAGCAATGATAAGAGTGAACACGACTACAGACAATTAAATGATAATTTGATGATGTTATGAATAATATGCCAATAAGTTTGGCAACTTAGATAAAATGGAAAAAAATCCCTTGTTAAACACAACAAACTAAAATGGACATAAGAAGAAATAGGAAATGTGAATGCTTTTATATAGCTATTAAGGAAATTGAGTTCTTGATCAAAACCTTCCCACAAAGAGATGTCTGGTTACAGATGGATTCATGGTGAATTCTAGAAAAATGCTAAGGAAGAAATAACATCAATTTTGCAAAATACTGAGAAGGAAGAAACACTTCCCAAATTATTTTATGTGATCAGTATAATCCTGATACCAAAATCTGACAAAGGTTTTATAAGAAGATAAAAATTATGGACCTATGTAACTCATGACCAAAATTCTGTACCAAAACATTAATAAATCAAACCCAGCAATATTTTACAAAGACAATAAATAAGGCCTAAGTGTTTTTTAACCCAGGAATACAAGTCTGGTTTAATTAAAAACCAATCAACGTAATTTATCATGTAAATGAGACAAGGGAGAAAAATCATGCAATTATATCAATAGGTGCAAACAAGCATTCATGATAAAATTTTCAATAAGCAAGAAACAGAACTTCAATCTTACTAAGGGTATCCACAAAATAATCTATAGTTAGCATTATTCTTAATTGTGAAGGACTGAGTATTATCTAAGAATGGAAACAAAGCAAGGGTGTCCCATCTCATTCTTTCTTTCAAGTTTTTAGTGAGAGTCTTAACCAGTGCAATAAGACAAGAGAAAAAAAATGGAATAAGAATTGGAAAATAGGAAGTGAAATGATTATTATCCATAGGTGACATAATTGTTAACATTAAAAGTCCAATAAAATCCACAAAAAAATACCTTTACAATAAATGTACTTACTAAATTCACAGGATACAAAGTTAGTCAAAAATCAATTGTATTTCTTATGTAAGCAATGAACAATTGGAAAATGAAACTTTTAAACTATCATTTAATATATCTTCAAAATCTAGGAATAAAGCTAACAAAAGATGAGGAAGATATTGTCACTGAGAACTGCAAAATACTGCTGAAATAAATTAAACCTAAAAAATACCAGACCTCTATACAGTATTCACATGTTGGAAGATTCAAAATCATTAGTATCCTCCCACCCCAAATTGACCTCTAAATTTACTGCCATTCCAATCAAAATCTCAACAGGGTCTTTGAAGAAACTGACAAGATGATTCTAACATTTATATAGGAATGTGAAGGATGTAGTATGACCAAAAACTTTCACACCTGTACCCTTAGCATTTATAAGATTCCAGAATCAGAAAGTGACAGTTGTCACAATGATAGGGTGCCCTAAGTAAAGGAGGCCAAGAAGAGATATTTAAAAATAAAGATTAATAGCTACCTGCTTACTGTGTTCCAGGTATTTGTAAGTACTTGATATGTATTAAATCTTTTAGTCCTCCCAATAACCCATGAGGCAGATATAATTGGGACCTCTAAAGATGAAGAAACTTTGCTAAATAACTTGTCTGAAGTCATAAATCTGTTAAATGGCCGAGCCTGGAATACAAAGTAGGGGCTTTCAGATTTCAGGTATCATCCACAACTGAGAAGGAACAGATAAAAATGACATTCATATTCCATACCTGTACTAACAAGCTGAAACATGTTCACCTTTCCAATGTGTTATCAATACCTCTAAATAAGAGCTGATGCTTCATTATAAAGTGACACTTTGCTCTTCAGGGTATAGACTAAAAATATTTACTTCCAAAATGAGTGAACAATATTCTGATATGAAAATTGAGTGACAATTTGACAAAAGGAATAATATTGAGAGATGCTGGAGCCTGACTGAATCCCAAGTGACTATTTCCAGCAGTCATGCAGTATAGAGAATAGACATGGACATTCTCAAATTTCCATTCATTCCAACAATGTAGAGTCATGAATTAAAGAATTTTGAAGGAACACATTTTTATTATTGTGCAAGGATTATTCTCAAAAAAAAAAAAAAATCATTAAGCAGGCATCTCCTGTATCATTCGGTAAGAAAAAAGAGAACAGGAACAATTTCCCTGTTTTCAGTGAGGGGAAAAAAACACTTATATATATATATATATATATATATATAATATTCACTCTAATTGTATGTGTTGAGTCTTCCTATAAAGGAAGATATTAAAGCCTAGCTATTGCATTTGAGGAATCCACAATTTAGTAAGTGAACAAGCATATATTCCAAAAACTGAAATTACTGTGAAATCAGAACTGAAAAAAGATTATATAAATTGTCAAGGGATATATGGGCTGTGGAGACCTGAAGAAAGGAGCAGTCAAGCATGGATGCAAGGAGAAGAAAGTTATGAAAGAAGTGTGATAAATCAGTAGCAGGGCAAGGAGAAATACATTCTTAATAAGGATCACCATAATCAGAGAAGTTTTGGCTTAAAGGAGCATACCATGTTCAGACTGCAAGTGATTCCATATATCTAAGGACATGTGTGGTAGATGGGCAGGTGATGAAGCTGAGGAGACAGACTGTGCAGGATTTGGAGTTTTATCCTGAAGGTGCAGAACCATGGAAGGCTTTATACTTTGTAGTAATTTATTTGTAGTGCATTTGCAGTCTGGCCCAGATTGGAGTCTGGATGACAATTAAAGGTTCATAGGAAATATGACGTGGGACAAACCTTAACACAGAGATGTGAGATTGAAAAGTGAATTTGAGGACATTTAGGAGGCAGAATCAATAGAAATGAGAGAGTAAAGGCTGACTCAGTGACTTGTGGCCAGTAGGTGGATGAACATAAGCCTTGCTAAAGGATGACTTTGATTTGAATCGTCCTTCAAACTGTAGACTTCCAGAACTAAATTAAAGAGAGCCCAAAGTTCAAGATAAGTTGAACCTCTAGTTTCTTAACAGGAATTTCACCCACACCTCTTTTGTGAATTAAGTTTCGATGCCATAAGAGCAACCCTGAATTTTCTAAGCTTTGACTTTCACCCAATGACAGAATGACCACCACCAACTTTGTCTGGCAATCCCAGTTTTGCCTAGAACCTGAGATGTCAAGTTTCCTGGTCATAAGGATTCAGACATGTAATTTCTTTCTAAACATTGTACATGATTCACCCTGTCTGACTAATGACTTAAGTAGGTGAAAAAGAAAAAGAGGTAAAACACAGGAAGGTGAGGTCAGACAAATACACTGAATGAGAACACCTGCCATTCCACGCATAATGACTGATTTTAGAAGTTTCAAGTTGAACAAGCACAAAATCCCCTGCGGAAACCTAAAGCATCTCCACCCAGAATGCTTTCCTCTTACCTCGCCCTGGGGTCTTGCCCTGTGCTGCTGAAAATGAGCTAAGCACAGATATGACTGTGCACTGTTGGCATTTGCATATAGTCAGGACACGATGGACGAAGTGACCTTTCCTCGCTCTCCCCCTTGCATCTCCACAGTTGTCCATACCCTGACCTCATCCACAATCTCAAAAAAAGCTCCAGAAATCCAGCTTAATACTCTACATCTGACCTCAGGCCATTGCTTTTCAGGAAGCTCCTGTCCCTGGCCCCTGCTTCCTTCTGAGGAACACCAGCACAGGTTGGTGGTTTTTTGAGAAGGTCCGGGACTGAGAATCAAGGGACCTGAACTGTTATCATTTCATCTCACCCCTCTTCAAGTTTCCAGTCCTTAAAGTGGAAACAGTCATGACTCAGCCTCTGCGTTATAGTGAAAAACAAACAGAATGATCTTATAAAACATTGTTTGGAAGCTTAAAATGCTATACAAATTAAGGGATTATAATTGTCATCTAACCTTTCTCAGCCAGTTTATATATTTTGTCTGAATTACATCAACAATGGATTTCATTTTCTTCTACTGTATTATGAGGACAAAAACACTGCCTTGACAGACTGGTCATGAGAACAAACTGAGTAAACAGTAGAACGTATTGCACAAGTTGTGGAAGTGCTTAAGCTTGAATAAAAGGTGGTACTCTCGGCAGAAATTTTGTTGTTGTTAGTGTTATTCCTATTGATCCAGTCCAAAATAATCACTGTTTGATCCCAGCCTGTCCACAAGGTGCATGGTAGCACTCAGTGGGGGCTCCACACCGAGACTGTGCAGAGAGGATGGTGTAACCCCCCATCATGGGTGGGATGTACGAGTGCCTGGCTTGTGTAAGTGGCAGGTACGCCCGGGCCATGTCTCTTGCTTGGTACTAGTATAGCATTACCCACAGCTAATCATCAGGGGTTGGTGAGACAGTAAAGCTAAGCTTGCTTAGAACCAAGCCTCATAGAATGAGGGCTGAGGCAGGATCTTGGGTGCATTTTGAACCATCACTGGCATTGAGGTTAAGCTGTCCCTTCCCCCTTCCCCTGGGATAAGGTTGTCACAGGCAAGTATCATTATCTTTTTAAGTGTGGTAACTATTTGTCTTGCCCTTGATTTCAGACCCTAGAACCTGAAAACTGGACATGCCCGTAGAGATCATCCAGCTTAGTCCACTTACTTCCCAGATGGTAAGATTAGACCCAGAGCGAGGAAGAGACTTGGTAGAAGTTGTACAGCTCATCAGTAGAGAAACCAGGCCCGGTCTCCTGACTGTCAGCTGGGGCTTGCTTCCTTTTCCATTCTGCACTCAGGTATTTGGTCTCTGTCGGCCTAGACCACCTGGTTGTTAGCTTTCTGAGGGTGGTTTCTAATCTGAGTCTTGGACAGCAGCCAGGCATGTGGATGGACAGGGGTGGCTGACTCGGACTTCGAAACACTTTGCGCTTAAGGGGCCAGATGTAGTCTGAAAGAAGGGTGTGGGCTCTGGACGCTTCTCCACAGTTCTTGAGTTTTGTCACAATGACGGGATGAGCAAGGGGGAACGAGCACAGTCTCCTCCTGCAGGGCTCCTGCTAATGAGATCTGGTATAGGGAGCTGCTTGGATTACTCACCCAACTCAGGATATGCTTGGCCCAGATAAACTGAATGGTGAATTAGATGGGCATTACTCAGCATGGAAAGAGTGGAAAGAGAGCCTGGCTTTTGCTGGGAAAAATCCTTATTATTATTCATACATTCATTCATTTACTCAAGATATATTTCTTGATTACCTACTACATGACAAAAGGTGCTCAAACATTCAGGTAGACAAAGGCAAAGAACATGACCCCTTTCTCCAGAGTGAGAAATGGCAAGTAAAGAGCCAAGTTTTTATACAATGAGGCATGTGCTATAACAGCGGTAAGCACAAGGTATATCGGGGTCTGGGGGTTCTGTGCTGTGTGACTTGGCGTTGGGCATGTGTGTGGTTTTCAGGAAGTTTTTCCTGGAAAAGGTGTTTGAACTGCATCTTTAAAGACAGAGAGGGAGGGAATGCAGCATCAGAAGGGAGGCAGCATGGCTATTCAGGGGAATCAGTATTCAGTGTGGCTGGAGCACAGAATCAGAAAAGGATTATAGGAACGTGCTTCTCATGTCACTATCACCTCTTGAAGAAATATTCTCTCTCACCTTTGACCAGAAGCTTTGGTAGACTGAGCCAGTCTCCCAAGGCTCAGGAGATGTCTTGGGAAATATCAAGCCCCAAACCTTGGTTAAACTGGACATTAAAATTTTTGTATGCCTCTTATTCTAGACTCAGAATGGCATGTTTGAAGAAAATATCTTTAAGTTTCCCTCAATTTAGAGACCGAGCAGTAGTTTGGAACTGAAATACCATTTTCTTATAGAAACTACGGCATATATGTTGGTTAGGGACCCAGTTCTGTCCACAAAAAATCTGTTTCACCCATAATGCACCCATAACAGCATGCCAAAATAGGTACAGTAACTGTCAAATAAAATCAAGTTTGTGTGGGAAAAATGTGCTTCAATTTGGAATGCTTAGAAAAATCTCACCTTCACCCTCCTGAGTGGGACATGGAGACTTCAAGATCAGATTGGCAGGGCCCAGGAAGACAGGGAGTAAGAATGCAGGAGAATATGACCCCAGGACACCAGAGACCTGGAAGGTGTGGGGCAGGGCATGTTTTCCAGAGCAAACTGCCAAGGACACCTCTCAGCCTCGTCATACTGTCCTTCCTTTTCTTCAGGAAACCCTTCCATCCGAGGTGCATGACCCTGATTTCCTCCTCTCTGATGTCCCCTAGATCCTTCCATTCCCTGGTGAAACAAGCATCTCAGAAACTGGGAATTTCATAAGGGCATTTTTACTAGAAACTGGGAATTTCATAAGGGCATTTTTACTAGAAACTATGAAAAATTAATTCCCTTACATTTTCTTTTTTCATGTAGATTCTTTGGAGAAAGTCAGAAGTATATAAGCAGATCCACCTTTATTTAAAGAGGCCAGGAACTCTTTGGCTAAGGATCTTGGGCTAATCTAAGTTTAGTGCCCAGTACCAAAGTACTCGGCAAGGTCTCATCTTTACTTTGAACTTACTAAAAACAAAAAACGGAGAGAGAGAAAGTCACTGTGCCTGTATGTCTGTGTGTCTGCATTCCCAAGGCAGCCTGTCACCAGTCTTGGGTGCTCAGGGACAGAGGGAGTAGGATGGAGAAAAAGCATGGCAGAAAAATGTGGCAGACCCTGATATTATTGTCGTTTCACCAATTTTATCTTCCTGCTCTAAAGTAACCAAAACAAATGTTTGTCTTATGCTTTAGCATTTCCCCAAAATGTTTAAACACTTAAAAAAAAATTTAGATACAGTGCTTGAAGTGTGAATTATGGATTGTTTCAATATAAATACTGGAAGGAATCTCAGAGATCATCTAATCCAACTTAGTCATTCTACAGATGAGGAAACTAAGGTACACAGAAAGAACTCAATTTGTTCAGGTTCATGAAAGTGACCCAAAGGCACATTCAGAACCAGAACGCCTCGCCTGCTCGGCCTCAGATGAAACCCCTATGCACCTTCATATCTCTGTTGAACTTTGTAGTCAACAGAACACTTTCATATTCATTATCTCATCTGTATTTCCCTAAACTCTGGGTTTGCCCCAAATTATATTGGTTTAACTGGTTTGCCTAAACCCACATAGTTAACAGCTGTAAACAGACCCCAGATTTCTTAGATTCCAATTCCAATGCTTGCAAGCTGTAAAGATGGCTTTGTGGGATTCCCCCAAAAAGCATTTGACCCGTGGGATAGTTGAGAACCTAAAAATAAATGATCACTGCAGAAAATTTCTCTTTTGGGTAGTCCCAGCTAGCAAAAAAAAAAAGCCCCAGGTTAAAACTGTAGACCAAACTCTTTTTGGAATGAGTGTTAAATGAGTCATCTGCTTTTATTTCTTTAAGTAGGTAATATTTTACATGGCACCATGTAGCAATTCAGTACACTTTAAAATTTAGGCCTCCCTTACAGGGGACAAAGGGCCTATGAATCAAATATAGAGAATTATTCTCTCTGCCTTATGTATAAAACTATGATCCCATAATGTTTAGATTATTTTGTTGTTAACTTAGGGTCATGCCTCCAGAAGTCCTAGAAATAATGTGTATTTCTATCTTTTTCAATAAAAAAATTCCCACATACAAAAATTGGTTTGACCCTTCTTTGGAACAAACTGTTGTCAATGTTATTGTTATTACTATTATCATTACTATTATGACTCTTTGGAGATGAGAATATGCAAAACTTCAAAGGTAATAATGACAGCACAAACCTGGGTTTTCTGATTTTAAATCCAATAAGCTAAATATTACTTCCAGCACATTTCACACCATTTCTTGTTATATTTGTTTTAGTCTCATAGAGGAATGCATTTTGGCAACCACAGTCCTAAATTGCATTTGTACATTTAAGTATCTATTTGCTTCTACATAAACAGTGGCTTTATAGATCTGAGGGCACTGGATCATTACATGCTGCATAATGAAGGTTTTGTTATGCATAGTATCACTGAAAATTGATTTTCAAATGTATTAAGAACTCACTACCAAATATAAGTCTCCAGTTAAAATTTTTTTCAATCTGTTCCTCAGGTAAACTTACGAATTAAAATGAAAAATTAAAATATGTAAATTTGTATGTATTCCTCTGGACAATGAAGACAAAAATGGAGAGATGATAGAAAAACACATTCTCCTTAAATCTCTCAAAATACTTTCATGTCGCTCAGTTAATTAATTAATTAATTATTTCCTTAAGCTTGGCTAATGTAAAGTTTTGTTAAATTTGATTTGATTTCAATAAATCTGTATTTAACCTAATTTAGTGCAGAAATTTATTTATTTATTTTCTGACTCTGTGCAAGTAAGTTTGCTCTCAAATGCTTGAGCAGATGTATCCCCGGATATATTCTGCTCTATTGTTCTGCCTAAATTCCACTATTTTGTGGTGTGTCCATATTAATATATGTGGCTTCTGTTTATAAGTATTAACTCTACATTCTTTGGATGGATATTATGCTGTTTCCACCTTCACCAAATGTATTGCTTCAATGAACATTCTAGTACATGTCTTTTGGGGCACAAATACAAGAACACCTCTTGGGGAGAAGTTGATGAGTCAAAGAATATATTCATCTTCAGCTTTATTAGATACCTCTAAAATGGCTATACAATCTTATTTTTCCACCAACAGTGTAGAATAATTCCCATCTTAATACTTACTCTTAGAATAATAGTATGTGACACAAGGCAAAGTGCTATATAAGCTTTACTGTTACCTCTCCCATAATATGAGTTGACTTACTTTTTTTATAATATAGTGTGGTTAATATATGTATAATATATTCTTTAAAAGTTTTATAAAAATAGACATAAAAACACAGGCTCTGCATTTTCCAAAGGGAGTATTTGATTATCAATATAATTTTTATAGTTTCTATTCATTTAATTCATGTTTTTAAAATTTATAATGAGTATTTTTTTCTAGAAAAGAAAATAGTCACCTCTTTTTATTCCTAATACTTGTTGACAACTTAATATTATTTATTAAATATTTAATATTGACTATTCAATATTTAGTACATTTACTCATTGCCTTTTCTCTTTTTCTTCATTTGTTTGGACAGATCTATCCACTTAAAATTAAGTTTTTGTTTCTTTTAAAGAATCAGCCTTTGATTTTGTTATTTAATTTCTTGTTTTAAATTTCTTTTGCTTCTTATCATTTGTATTTCCTCCATCCAAATTTCTTTAGTTTTACAAGGTTTCTCTTTTGTGGTTTCTTAAGCTGAATGTGATTTGCTCATTAACTCATGACTTACTTCAGAATATGTTTTTCATTTACAAACTTGTCTTAGTGTGAAGTGTGAGTGTGGACATTTTCTTCTGTAAATGATTCCTTATTTAAATCCATTTTGGTTCAAGACATGATATTGTTTCTTTGAAATTTAGTGCAACTTCCTTTGTGTCCAACTGCTTGTATAATAGAAAAAAAATAGTTTAAATCAAATAGTTAATTTTGTCTTCTAATCTCCATTCAGTGCTAAACTTTGTCTTATTGACAAGTCAATTGCTGCTACATGTGTGCTAAAAATCACCCACAGAGATTATGAATTTGTCCTGTCACCTTGTGAATTATGTGTTTTTAGGCAATATTGTTTAGTAACTAGAAGTTTATGACTGTACTCTGTTCTTGGTAGGCTCCTGTATTTATCATTATCATTACTCTTATCGTTATTTCGTTCTTGTGCCTTTCTTAGTTCCATTGAACTAGAACAATTAATAATTTGCATTTTGTCTTTTAGGAAATATCTACATAATTATGGAACATATTTTACTTTGCAGACTCCTCTTATTTAGTATTTTCCCAAAGATGCTAAGAAAGGATTTTATATTGTTCAGCAATTCAAAATCATGAAAATCATTAACTGGGGTAATCCATAAGAGACTGACTGCATTGGGTTAGTGGGACGGTACCGATGGTGCTGCGTGGGTATGTATACATATGCATGTGTGTGTAAATAGATATAACTTAAAGAGTTTGAGACTAGAGTATAAAAAAACAACAACAACTTGATGGACCTAAAAGCTTTTAAAGTACAGTAAAGATGTTATATTATAACTTTTCACAATTCTAGAAAAATTTTGTTGTGATAGTTGTAGGAAAAAATCATGAACGGTTGTTCTCATACTCAATAAAAATTAATAAATGGTTGTAAAACTTTTGAAAAGCCCCTTTCTTATCCAAATTAAACATTTCCATTGTAATCCTGTGTGTGGTGTTAATTTAGTAAATTGTTATTCTTAAATTCTTATTTCTGGATAGTTCAACAAACTTCAGGGATATCTTTGCTGGAATTCTCATGGTTTCTGCACTGTATTTTTTCTCATATCAATAGGCCCAGTGGCATCGAAGAAATTAATTTCATGATTATACATGCAGTGTTTATTTTTAAAAAGACCCTGTCTAAGGCTCCAGAAAGAGGATCCTAAAGGGTAACAATATGTGGACTCCAGAAGCTCACACTTCTTTAGTAGTAGTGGAGACAAACAAGTAAGGATGATACAATGTGGAAAATGATATGGGAGAACAGAAGAGGTCGTAGTTAATTGGACTATGGGGAGCTAGAAAAGAGTCTGGTGTGAAAAGACTTCAAAAACAAAATGTCACAGAATCTAAACATTAAAAATGAGGACATTCCAACAAGAGGTTAAATGAGGGAAATTTATTTCATCGGAATGAACTATGTGAGTGAAATAAATTAATGAGAATTTGCCTGGCTGAACTGGGAAGCACAGGTTGTCCAGTGCAGTAAGAGTATGAGGGGCAGAGCAGAAACAGTGATTGATGCAAATAAATACATTATTAATAATCATTATTAGCATTCTAAACTTTCTAAGATGCTTATTGCCAGGCACAGTTCTAAGTTCTTAACATAGGATAATTTGCTTAAGCCTCAAAACAACTCTATGAGACACCTGCTATTATAATCTCCATCTTACAAACAAAGGAACTAAGGTACAAAGAGGATAAATGTTTGCTGCGGTCTCAGAACTAGAAAATAGTAAATGCGGAGTGAAAATCCAGGTGCTGGACTCCAGAGCCAGAGCTCTTAAAGACCTACACAGAATTTCACATAACTGCATATGGAGAGAATTTTTTTAAGATCAGCTGCTATCATAGGAAAGCATATATTTTTCTATTTCCTTGGCATAAATGATTCCCCTGGGACAACAGTTATTTGTAAGTGCCATCCAGATTGAAAGGCAGAGGCAACCCAGATGGGAACTGACAAAAATCCTAAGAACTGGCAAACTTATTGTCATTTTTTAGAATGGATTTTTGGTTTTCATTATGAAAAGCTAAACCTTCTAAGCAAAAGTGAGACTATTAAAATAACTCCTCAGGAGAAGTCCAGAGTACACGATGTCAGCTGCTCCCGTCGCTGTGGAAATGCAAACTTCTGGATTATTTCAGGCCCTTTCACAGCCCGAAAGCTCTTTTGGGCAAATGGTTTTATTTAAGACTATTTAAACCACTTTAAGTTAATTCAACATTGTATTTCTGAGTTCTGACCTAAAGCCAGCATCCTCCCAGTCCTAATTTGGTCCCTAGTAAATTCAGATTGTAAACTTCATGTTCTCAGTGAAGCTAACTGCCATTTCACTGACCTCCTTAGGGACTTAGAGAAAGCTCCTCCATGTAACTTTTCCATGCTTAGGCGTGCTATACTGAAACATCCAAGCACAGATCTAATTAACTTGGCCAATGCAAAGCCTCTTTAAAGGAAACTCCAAACCTGATTTTAAGAAACTCTGTGTCCACAGATCTCACATCGTTTCCTGTTTCCTTTAGCCACTTTACTGATAGATAACTCAGCGACTCCCCCTTCCATGGGCAAGTCCAAACCCCAGATCTGATTTCCATCCTATCCATGATTTGGGGTCCATCGGTATCATGGAGATTCCCCCTATTCTATGTTCTACATTCTCTTTCTCTCAGACTTTGCTGATGCTTTTTTTCCTTCTCTGAAATATCTTTCCCAAAACTCTACCCAAATTGCAAGGCTCAGCTCAAATACCATTCTTCTTCTAGAACTGTGCTCTTTCTCAACCTTTCATCTGAAACGTCTTTTTAAGGCCTCTCACCAAAGCTCACTTGTGTTGTATGGTAGAATCAACATTTGTGCCCCTTGGTCCTCAAATGTGAGCCTACCATGATTCACATAGTCTGTAAGGAAGCTTTTTTAATACTCTGTATATAGCAAATACCTAATAATGGTATTTGGAATTGAATAACAAAATAGATTTATTGAAATGTTCAGCTTTATATTTGAGGCTGAAAGGACTAGTGAAGATAACTGAATGATAAACTAAAATGGCTCAGGTTCAAAGCCTGGCCCCACTACTATAATTTTATCTTTCTGGGTCAGAGGAGAATCCATTAGATAATTGTCAAAATTCCTTCTAATATTTAGAGTTTGTCATTCAATGATTTCTCTAGTAATATGATACACATACAATTCTGATTATTTCTATCCCACCCTAATCCAGCTTGAGAAATTCTGTCTTAGATCCATGAAACCTCGTCATACAGGGTCAACTACTGAATCTATATCATATAGTCTGACATTCTTGGCAACCCAGAGGAAAAAATCAACAACAAAACCCACTCCTAAAGAGATTTTGAATGTAGATTTAAAATTGAAGCCTCATTTCACCAAAGAAGAAACAGAGGTCCAGAGAGGTAAATTATTTTTTCTAGTCATACAAAAAGTTATTAGCCGAACACAGGCTCTAACCCAGCATTCTCATCAACCATGCAAAGCTTTTTCCATAGGACCTAATAATTTGAATATTTAACTGACTTAGGTTTGAGATAAAGTTAATGGAGAGGAAACAAGGATGAGTTTAGAGCTTCCTCTGGGGTACTTAAATGTAGCGGAATTAATCACTGAGTTTTGGAAAATCAGTATAATTGTAGTATATGTGAATTGTAGTTCAAACATGCAGTGGATAAAACTTTTAATTTTCCTTATTTTTATATAATTCAAACCACTGCACATCTTGGATTGCTATTCTACCAGGTGGTAGAAACACAATCTTGGTCACATTAGGGTTCCCCTCTTCTTCTCAGTGTTCATATAAGTCCCAAAGGATTTATTTTATGCTACTGTACTTGGAGACATCTGGCCCTCTACTGTCATCTAACTATCCACTGAGATATCTACCAGTGATTTGACTTGTGTCTCTAGGTGCACACAGGTCACTGCTCAGACATTCCTCATTCTCATAGCCAAGAAGCCTGACTATCTCTCTGTGTCTCACTGTCCACTTTTGCTGTTCCTGGGCTGCCATGGAAGACTCTGTGAGGCCAATGCCCGATTTGCATACCACCATGCGGTTATTTGCACTTTGGACTTTGCTCTGGCCCAGGATTTCTTGGAAAGCAAGGCACAAGCCTCTCCACTCTCTAATTTCACAAATCTGTATAAGGATTTAATTGTCCTCCCCAGGGTTTTGGTCTAGGGTAGAGAAGTGGCACAGTAACTCTTTCAGGGTCTCATAATATCTACATATTCATTGTATAGTGACTCAGTTTTCTCCTCAAACTAGAATATATTTTCTTTCTTTTAACTTTTTAATTATAGAAAATTTTGAACACATACAGGGTAGAGAAAATACAATGAGGCCCATGTATCCATCACTCAACTTCAGCAATCATCTACCCAAAGCCAATCTTGTTGTATCTATACTCCCATCCACTCCCTATCAATGTTATTTTGAAAAAACCCAAGACATCATACCATCCCATTTGTAAACATTCAGGCAATTTCTAGATGATAGGATGCTTCTAAAAAGCAAAGCATAATGCTATTATTACATAAAATCAATAGAAATTCCTTAAAATCACCAAATATCTACTTCGTATTCACTTATTTAAGTATCTAATAAATATTTTCCCTTTTCAACAATGTGTTTGTTTGAAATGGGATCCAATAACTATGCATTGCAATTAGTCAATGTCTTGTAAATCTATTTTTATCTACAGGTAAAGGCTCCATTAATTTCTGTGTCCCCTCCCCCCCCCCACCCACCCACTCCCACCCTCCAAAAAATAAACTTTTCCATAAGAAACAGGTAATTTTCCTGTAGATTTTAAGGAAATCCTATCTGGAATTTAGGTGGAGAAATCCCCTACTCCTACAAACCACATATACGCATTCATCAGGTACCATCCTAAATCTATTTTTCAAACTCCTTTCCATTGCCACCTATATCTGTGTAGGGCCATAAACCCAGATTGGAGCAGCTTGACGCAATAGACACTTCTTCAAGTGGAGTTTGAAACAGGTGCTGCTGATCCCTGGAACAATGGCTCTCCTTCACACAGTGATACAAGGACGTAGGATCTTCACTTTCTGTGGCTCCACCAAATGCCTTTTTTAGTTTGCCAAGAAGGTCCTTTCATTCTGGTCAGCTAGCCGATGGGGAGAGAAAAGGGACATGGATCATCCCATGCAGAGATGTTTATTTTTTTAATGTACCTGGCCTGAATATGGTGCCCAGCAACACTTCCTCTCATATTCTATGGCCACACCTAAGTGATAGAAGGCTGGCAAAAACATTTAGCTGTGTGCCAGGAGGAAAAGGAAATGGGGTTAGTGCAAAATCAGTCTCTGCCCCTTTCTAAAGGCTGTATACTTTTGAAACTCAAAAGCCAAAGTAATAGCTTTATTTTCCCATCCTGCTGTGTTATCATTTTCACAGTTAGTAAGTTTAGGTTTTCCAGTTTGGCTGGGTAGCATCATGCCCTTAAAGGGAGTACTAGGGTTGAGGAAGAAAAATATCAATTACAATTTCAAAATGTTTCCCTGCCATGTAATGCAGCGTCTTTTAAGACAGACTCATAACACAGTTGGACTGAGTTTTGATCCTTCATCTACCATTATTTAGTTGTGTTAAGTTGGTTAATTTGATTTCTCTGAGCTTTCTTCCTGCATTTATAAAATGACACTAATCATGCCTTATGTCATAAGGTTGTGGTAAAAATGAAATAATATAAGCAAAGATTTTAATACAATGCCTGACATAATGTAGAATCTCAATAAATGGTAGGTTGTAATAGTAAAACAAATAATGAATATGCATATAAATAGTAAAGCAAATAATGAATTTTTCTCAAACTGGTAAGTCATTCCCCATTATGTTAAGCCTGGTATCTATAGATCAAATCTCTATTCAGACATACCTAATTTTCTGAATACAGTCATCAAAATCTACCTGAAAAGTACTGAATACCTGTCTCCTCATCCAGAGTATGAACAACTACAAAACTCAGAAGCAGCAGAGTTAAATGAGTTATAGAACGATATAAAAATATAGGTTATTTTGAATAGTACTGTTTGCATCATGTGTATTATTCATATTTTTAAATGGATCATTTCAAAAAAAGAATGACATTGGACTAACTTTGCTGTTATTTTTATGATTCTTGTTTCCCGTTTTGTTATGTTTTGTTTTGCCTTCAGCAGTCTACACAGAGGAATCTCCAAACTGGGAATGAGAGTTTGTCAAGGTAACTCTTGCCTCGCCCTTCCTCACTGGCAGGCTCAGGGATGCAGCTGGAAGTAAGAGCAGCTGCTCTTGATGCCCTAGTTTAGGACACTTCAAACACAGATTTAGCTTTATCCCGTTTTAAGTACAGACATTTCAGGATCCCATGGAATGGGACACGACCCATCTACTTTATATTTGGATGCTACTTTTACTGAAGATAGACGGCAAGGGTGGGGGAGGGGAAGGAAGGGATGGAGTAAGAGCCTATTGATGCCAGGTCAGTGATATCTGTATTTTTAGAGTATCTTTCACTTCCAAGAATGTGTCCACTATATCTCAGTATTCTCAGTCATACCAGCCTCTCAAAAGTTAGGTGTTCTATTCTTTTTTTTTTTTTGAGGTTAGATGTTGGTGCTTCACTGGAGTTGAAAAAAAGGTGAAATCTGTTTGGGAATCAGACCTGTCCAGCTTTGTGGATTACTCACTTCACAGAGAACCTTCCTTCTGAGGGTAAAAAGGAGTCACCATTCCACTGTTCTGCTAATAGCTTATTTTTACTTTCAGGAAGTAGCGTTCTTGCAGATCATGAGAATTGGATATGGAAAGAATTCGCAAAGCAATCCATTCCAACTTCAGGCTGCTTAAGAATTTTTAGTCTGCTGTCCAATGATGGTCAAGGCCACCACATTCCTCTCACTGTGTGTGAGCTGATTTCACCCAAACCTACAATTCTGTCAATGTCTTAAACAAAAGTTAATTTTTTGTTATACAAAACTTACAGTTATATTTAAATGGATTGGCTTCCCATGAAAAAGACCACATTTCTACAGCCATTTTCCTTTATAGGAAAGTCACCTTTTGGTAAACAAAACCCAAAACCACCACTGACTGATGAGAATATATAAATATGTTCAAAATCAAACAAAATAAAAATTGAGTATGAGGTACTTAGTTAAAGAACAATGAAACACCAGTCAAAATGCGCATGGCACAAAATCCTCACCCTTTAAGACACTAGGACTCATCTCATCATTATCATCCTGGTTCCTATACAATAGGAAAATTTGAGTTATAAAGTCAGAATATCGGGGAAAAATTGAGATTTTTAAACTGCTCTCAAAAATTTTCCAAAAATAAAATGAGGACCTAAAGAAATTAAAAGATTTGCTTACAGGCTCCCCAAAAAATTATTAGTAGGATTCTATCTGACTCACAAAGCAGAGATCTTTGCAATATTCCTGCCAATTAATTGCTTAGGAACCCTCGAATATCTGATCCAATTTCCAAGTATCACTGTTACCAAATAGCTTCAGCAGGATTTGGTACAACATCGGGTGAACTAGAAATCTCTAATGAACCTATGACTAAATTGAATTTGTGGCAAAACTGTGGGCATTGGGAAAATTATCTGCCTGAAAATGCCATTGTCCATAAGTCAGTTACAGGAAAACAGCCTGTGAGGATGAATATCAAGAGGGCAATGTCTTAGTTCCATCTCTGTCTCTGAATTGTTGGGTGAGTTATGGTAATTACTGAATTTCTCTAAAATGAAAGAATTTAATTAAATCATTGCTAAGGCCCCTCTGCGAGCTCTACTAGTTTACTCAGCATACCTGTTCTTTCTCAATAAGTATTTATTAAAGGAATTTTGCATGTATGTTCAACGAAAGATTCTTTCCACATACAAAATTCAGAGCACATCCTTCATTGGAAGAAATTAATGAGAAAATGTCAACCAGGCATATTAATTTATTTTACAAAAAATATACTCTATGTAATCTTTGTGAGATGATGCCCTTACGCTCTAGAATAAGAAAAATACACATATAGTTCTGGAAGGAGTCAAAGACTCAGAAAACAATGTAAAAAATAAGCAATGCCCCCTTTTGAAATGGCCTCTCTTCACAGTGGAATGTTTAAGCTAGGAATTTAGTAGTGTAACATAACAGGGAAAACATAAAATGAAGGGTAAGGAAGGAAGGTGGGAGAATGACTAAAATGTTGGGGAAATTCTTAAATTGAGAAGTTTCTACAATATAGTGAAAGTCCTGTGAAGGAAAGGTGACCTGCTTGCTGTAGACCAGCCTCTTAATATTGCACAGAATGCCTTGAACAAGCCACTGCTTTACTCTTTCCTCAGCTAAATGATCTCAAAATCACATTTTGAGGTGTGTGTCACCATGGAAATATGTTTGATTTGTAATTTGTGTTAAGTGATAAATCATATTCGTTTTACAGAAATGGACACTGCAGTCAATATTTCTAGAAGGCATTTACTCTAATAAATTCTTATTAGTATGCACCCTAAATATTGAATTGTTTGATATTAAGAAACAGAGTTAAAATAAAAATTCCATCTAAGTATCTATCAGACAGGAACATTTCATAACTTAAAAATTGACAGAAACAAGTTTGACTTCCTTTCTGGAAGTTTCCAGCTCTATGCACCTACCTTTGTATGTTTATCACAGCACCTGTAATAATGACTCATCACTGCTCTTTATCTTCCACTGAACTTGCCTTTGAGGAGAGAAAGCATACCTATCTTCATATACTGAGCTAAGTCCTGTTTCCAAGGCATATTAACTGTTGTTAAATTAATTAATGAAAATTAAGGTCTGTATTTTGATGACATTACTAAGTTCACCGTCTGTTTGAACTTAGCTAAGTCTGTTATCCTCTCAGATCCCAGATCTCTAATGTGAAGAACAAGAATAATGGTGATTATTTAACTACCTCATAATTCCCATACTGTGTTAATCAAATGAAGAAGACGATGTGATGGTTGTATTGTGATTAGCTCTAAAAAGTGAATTATTATTTAATACATTTTTTCATCTTTTTTGGTGGCCGCTACTTAATAACAAGAAAATATTAAGGCATAAAGGAGAAAACAATTCAGCTTATACAGGGTTGCGCTTTGAGCGTTAACAAGGTTTTTTTTTTGCCTTTAACCTTTATGACACTAACCACTTCCCAGAAAGATTACCTAGTAATGTGAGAAATCAGTGCAACTGAATTAAAACGTTACCAAGTGGTTTATTCATTTCACACATTAAGTATTCCCCCGTTGTGATCAGCATGACTCTGTGCTAATTTAGCTCAGAAAATGGGTTTGAAGAATGAAAACAGCACAGACTCACAATCTGATCACTTTCATTCTGGATCACACGGATTCTTATTTCACGTTGGTCCCCTTTCCTATTTCTTTTCCGATTTAATGTGTTTTCCACCACCAGTGGAATCAGTGCCCATCAGATTGCCTCCCTCAAATATCCTTTAGACATATTACCTGCTGGAAAAATCCTTTTTGGTTGATTTATTAACTTAAATTGCTTTCACTGTCCTACTTTCTTTGCCTCAACATCCTACACTTTGCGGTTTTGCAGTTACCCAGTGAAAAATGGAAACCCCGTGGACGCCAGCCAGGGACCACCATTTAGGAATCAAACACTCAATGCAGTCTGCACATTTCTATAACTCTCATCCACTGATCATCGGGTTTTGGAATATCAAGTCCACTATTTTCAGTTTAAGGTTGAAAGAGAAGAGAGAGATTGCCCAAGGTCACTCAACTTAATAGCGGCAGAGCTGGAATTTGAACTTTTGTTTCTGGACTCCTAATTTAGAGCTCTTTCCAGTGAACAATTATTCTGTCTCCTTTCCTAGTGCTAGAGTTTTAAATACTCAGAATTGTTCAATACCTTTAAATGGCCTGGTGTACATTCCAAGGACCATTGGGCTTCATTCCTCCTGGGGTCACCCTGACACACATCCCTAAGCCAGCCATTTTCAGACCAACCCAGGGAGCAAGGAAGGTCTCTCTATTACTGAACGTGTGTACATTGGTTACTACAAGTATCTGCAGTTTTAAGAACTCTCTGTGGATCGCATTTCCCTGCAAGTTGCACTGTAGTGACCCAGACACAACACTGACAGCTGTGGAGTAAATAAATAAAAACAGAGTATTTTGATCCTTATGGGGGGGAGGGGTAGTGAGATGTTGGGGAGAAGAGAAAGAGGCAGACAGAATGAAGCAGCCACAGCTGTGGAAAGAACAGATGCTGGCCAGGAGAGAGGGAGAGAGAGGAGAAGGGGAGGACACGGAAGATCAGGGTCCCGCCAATGTCAGAAATGTTGAAGCACTTGGAAAGGGATACACATACTGGGGACAGGTGGGAAGTGTTTACATTAAAACCAGAATAACAAATGCCTTCCTAAATGCTAGCCAGATCATTAAAGACCCAAGCTGACCCAAAAGAAAAAGCTGACGTCCTTGTCCTGGTTGCCCATTACCAAGAGAGCCTCCAGGATTCTTTATAGTCCCTTCAAATTACTGGACATCAGCTGTGTGTGCTGGTTATCACTTGTGTGCGTCCACACGTCATGCTGTGTGCCAGCAGACCTCAAAGCATGGTCCCCAGAATAGTAGCATCAGTGGCACAAAAGAAATTAATAGATAAAGAAATTTTCTGGCCCCATTCAGACCTACTGAATCAGAAACTCTGAGGGTCTGGCCTGAAACCCTTCAGGTGATCCCAGTGCATGTGCTCAAGATTTAGGACTTCTGCTTCATTTGCACAGTACTGCTCAGCTTCCTCAGGAGTCTCCATAAACCCACACCCTCAGTCAACAGGCATCCCCTGGACCAGACGTCTTGGTCGGCCTGCCTTCAGCAGGACCCGTGCCCTGACATTACCAAGCACAAGTCTTCCCAAAGGGACAACAGAGGTAAGAGATGGACAGCTTGTGCTAGAGCAACAGACTGACCAAAGCCAAAGGACAAAAACTGGGATTCCATGCACTGAGATTCCATTTGGTGAATGGTGACCAACGCACACCCCCAGCAGAGACTGGCCCACCACCAGGCAGTAGCCCAGTGTCACGGCCATTCGGATACCCTTCTGCAGTGCCTTTCACTTGAAATACAAAACATTTTTCACTTATTTACTGAACTGGAACATATCAGTATCTAGAGGGGATTCGGAAATTTGGTGGGAGCAAGTTCAGTTTAACATGAAGAAAAGTTTTTAGTTGTTGGTGATATAGTGGCTCAGAGTCAAGAGATTTAGCTTCCAGTGCTACCTCCTTTCATGGTCTCTGACCCTTGGACTCTAACTCTCTCATCCTGAGCTTCCCCTCTTGTAAAATGAGGTGCTTGATTAGAGAGGATCCTTAAGGTCTAACAGATAGTATCTTTGTAGTGGAGCTGGCTGGTTAGTAAAGCCAATTAGAGCAGTGAATTGGGTGAGGGCTCCAAGTTCAGATCTCTGTGTGGTCTGCAGGGCTTGGCTCAGTGCAGCCCTTCCTCCTTTAATGCACACTGGTTTCCAAAGGTTCACTCTGTCTGACCTGGCACCCAGATATCAATCACCACTTTGGGGAAAATGACTCAAAGCTCCTACTGCTTTGTACCCAAGGGTGAGTATTATGGCTTCAACTGAAAGGAAATCACAAAATCATTATCAAAGAACTTTGAATTTGTGTAATAACAGTAGCAGAAAAGTGTGTTGGTGGTTTACTAGGCATCAGGCACTCTGGCATTGCCTAATTTAACCCTCAAAGTACCCCATTGAGGGGAGGTAGCAACTATTATTACTCCCATTTCAGAATGAAGAAATTGAGATTTAACAAAGTTACAGGACATGCCTGAATTCAAACAGCTTTTAAGTGGCAAAGCAGCATTTAAATAAACTTCCTTTAATTGTAGATTCCCAGCTTCTAACCACTGTTCCATATTCCCTTTGGGAATAGATGGTAATAATTACTAGCTGCACTGTCCTTCAGAGTTTATAAATCTTAATACCTTCCATCTTATTTGATAATCATAGAAATATGTGAAGGTGTCATGGTAGGAACTGTGA